>JADBJO010028305.1:17500-20292 GCA_016801955.1 Conus betulinus
AAAAAAAGAACTGATGACGCAGAAGCAAAGACCGACCATTTACGTCACGGGAAAAAATTCAAAGAACAAAAACCTTCCGAGAAGAGCGTAAAATCAGATCTGCCACGGGTGTTGTTTCTACACGATTCCATAGCCAACAAAATCGATAGTAAGAGGTTGGGAAATTCGTACTGCTTCAGAGCAACATCCAAAAGGGGTAACAGAGGAGCTTCCAAGAATGTTCAAGGCTGAAAATGATTCTACAAAACCCATGAAATATGACGCTCTAGTCATCCACACAGCAATAAATGACCTGGAAAAGAAGTCCCCTGAAGACTGCTGTAGAGACTTTGTTGTGAACATTAAAGCAATTGTTAAGAGTCATCCTGATCTCAAAGTAGTGGTCAGCAAAGTGTGCCCTACCAGAAACAAAGATCTGAACATCAAAGCAGAACTGTTCAATGCTCTCGTCATGCAACAGCTAGCTGATTTCAAACATCAGTTTCGTGGGGCATTCTAATCTACCAGCCAGCCCGCGACATTTTCAGGATGGTCTTCATCCCACCTTCCTCGGAACCAGTAAGATGGCAGCTAACATCGGGCGCCACGTGTGAGACCTGTTCTGGAGGAAGCCCAGGAAAGCAACCAGGTTCCAGCACCACCCACCCAGACCCTTCCCCATGTACTACGACGACCTGTTGTTCGCTCCCAATTCATGGATGAACAGATGTGCTGTGCTGAGTGATTATTGACCCATTTTCTGGGGATTTCTTTCTGAGAGAGGGTGGAATAATTTTTGCAAAACTCCAGCACCTTTTTTGACTGTTAGTTTTGTTTTGAACAAGGTGCCATTTTGTGACCTCTCATTTTCTAATTAACCTCATTATCATAAGAACATCAGTCCCATAAATTAATTATTTATTATTGCGAATACTATTATATTGGTTGGCTAATTGACACAGTTTGTCATCTTTGTTATTTGCTATTTTTAATATTATAAAAGTTGCTGTTTATTTGTTGTTGTTGTTGTTTTCTATTTAAGACAATACATTTTTCATTCTTCAGAGAGCATGACAAAACATTCGAATTTGAAAATATTGCAATGGAACTGCAGATCAATATCAACAAATATTGACGAACTGATATCAACATCTTTCAGATCATTCGTATCAAGTGTTGATATACAGTCGTTAAATACAACTGAACACAAAATTCCAAAATCAACAAAACTTTTATTACCCTCCAATACGCCAAACTAACAACGAAACAAGGAGGGTTAGTACTGCACTATATATTCAGGAAAAGGTTGAATGTTTTGAAATAGAGCCACTCATTTCAAGGAATGTTAAAAACATTAATGCATATGCAGCAAAACTGAAACTCAACGAATTACTTACATTAAACGTTGTTTTCCATTACTTGCCAAAAGGTCCTGACAACAAAAACACAGAATGGCTTCGCGCTATACCGGACCAGCATGAAAAATGGTTAATAGCAGGCGATTTTAACTCACATGCCCCGTTTTGGGATAATGAATGCGAAATAGTAACACACAATCGTTTCGTTGGAAATATAGTAGACTCTTCAATGAGTCTGTTAAATGACGGCAGTGTAACAAGAATACCTGATATTTCACACCATCGAGCAACAGCAATTGATTTAACACTTATATCTCCTGCCATAGCTCCAAGCTGTGAGTGGTCTACCTTCAAAGATCCTCTTGGTAGTGATCATTTACCAGTAATCATTACCATTAAGGGTAAACAATCCGTTCAAAACTGCGCTAAAGATAAGATCCCAAAATATAATTATAATAAAGCTGTTTGGGATAAATTTGAAAACATACTCTCTACTTACAATTGTGAAGAGATAATGTCTGATAACATTGACACAAGCTACGCGAATTTTGTTGATATTGTTTTACATGCAGCTGATCTCTCAATACCAAGGTGCAATTCTGATGCATCAAACAAATATGCAGGGAATGTATGGTGGAATGCTACTTGTGAAGAAGCAAGAGAAAAAAAGATGCAGGCCTATAAAATATATTAAAAGATAAGAAAGATCCTGACAAAATTGCTGAAAAGAACAGAGCAAAAATCATAGTAACAGAGTAATCGAAAAAGTCAAGGAGCAATATTGGTCAAATTTCTGTGAAAATGAAATACATGACCACAAAGATCTTCAGAAAACATGGAAAAAAATTAAAAGACATGAAAAACGGAATTAGTCTTCCTGAATATCCCATAACATTAGAAAATAATGAGTTTCCTTACAAATTTGAAAAGGCTGAAGCATTTGCAAATATATTTGCAAAAAATAGCAATAGTGAGGGCCTGACAGAAAAGCAAAAAGATATACAGAGAGAAAATGGAGGATAAGGAAACGCATGAAAAAAAAGTCCCAATAATAGTCACTATACAAACGCTCCCCTTACATTTCAAGAATTAAAGGATGCAATTCTCTCTATTGGTTCGAAAAAAAGTCAGTGGACCAGATGCGATTTCCCAATGAAATGATAAAGCATTTGCCAGTTAATTTCACAATGTTTCTGAACTTATTTTTTCAGAAATGTTGGTCTGAAGGGCTTCAACCATCTTTGTGGAAAAAATCAATTGTAACCCCTATCCCTAAAGAGGGCAAGTCAAAATCAAACAAAAATAACTACAGGCCAATTGCTCTCACTTCACATGTGGGAAAACTTATGGAAAGAATTATTCTAAAAAAGACTTGAACATCATTGTGAAAAAAATGGTGTAATACCAATACAACAGGCGGGCTTTAGAAAGGGTAGATCTACAGTTGACCATCTT
>JADBJO010028306.1:5000-20290 GCA_016801955.1 Conus betulinus
GTCTCCCAGTGTCCTATCATTACAGAACCAGATTTGTTACCACAGTCTGTCACACACACACACACACACACACACACACACACACACACACACACACTCTCTCTCTCTCTCTCTCTCTCTCTCTCTCTCTCTCCCTCACACACACACACACACACACACACACACACACACACACACACACACACACACACGCTCACACACCTTGAAGGTGAGATCCGAATCCCAGGGGAAAGCATCGGGGTAATCAGTGATGCCGCCATTGTAGGTGACGAGTGCAGGCCCTTTATGAGCCTCTTTCGCGCGTGAAGGATCCAGTTTGAACATCCTCCAGCCGGCTGTTATGTACCGTCTGTGTCCTGAGAACACACAGGTCTGGTGGATACAGAGCACCCAAGAACTCAACGACATCAACAGATAGGCCACATTATCGGGTACGACTATACATTTCGTAAAATACAGCTGACACAAATAATGTCACATTGCATAATTGTCCGAAGTACACATGTATTACAAGGCGCTGACAGAACAAGATGCTCAAACAGAAGCGTCCAGAAAGACATCAATGACGTTGATTTGACTTTAAAATACACGCACGATAATGGAGACTTGGTTTCCCAATTCATCCATATTTGTTTGGTGGGGTTGGGTTTTGGGCACGGCAGTAGATGATGCTTATACTTCAGCTAAATGATGCTTGTTGTAAGCTGGTTGAGATTTCGCAGCTGAAAAGAAAGAACAATTTAGTGTCGAGAGAGTTGGCATAGTACATACATCAAATCTTGCCAAGAAGCGCCATTACTTTGTAAAGTGTCCACAAGTCAGATATACTTGAAGGTTGTCAGGTTGTCAAGGGTTTCGTTGGTTATTAAAGCATAATGGGGGGAAAAGTGACGGAGAGACAGACAGGAGGACAGAGGGACACGAGAGATGGATTATGTTCATATAATCCTATGACATACAGCTGACAGGAGTGTCGTGACAGACTGGTCAAAAACTATATTGCTGCTTTAAGCACTTAACGTCCAGCGTTTTTCTTTGACTTGGCCATTTATTGGTAGGTGCATATGTGCATGTATTGCTATGAGATTTCAAGAGGAACTCGTTGTAGCCTATCGCCTAGCAATCACTACATGGCCTGTTTGAAATACATTCATTGGGACTGAAAATGAAAGAAAATAATTTCTTGGTGAAAACCACAGCTGACAATCAATCGATCCATCTTTGAAACAAAGACTTAGCAAATGTGTGTGTGTGTGTGTGTGTGTGTGTGTGTGTGTGTGTGTGTGTGTGTGTGTGTGTGTGTGTGTGTGTGTGTGTGCAAATGTGTGAAGTTGCTTATAGCCCAGCCGACCAGCCGACCGCAAAGGGCCATATCAAGGCTGTTACCACGTTGAAGTCGATTCACAAGTCATATAAAAAAAAAAAAAAAAAAAAACCTCATTCATTCACACAACTCCTAAAAACACAACTTCTAAAAAACACACCGTAAATTTTGTTAAAAAATTTTCCTCCATAGAATCTTTGATCAGATGAGATATTGTTTTTAATTTCTTTCAGATAATCAAAGATCACATTGGATGGGACATCCGTGAAAAAGGTTTTCGGGAAGTCTGCTTTCAATTGTTTACGTCTCACATCATGCACGTTCCAACACTCTAAAACTTTGCAGATGACCACAGAAACCAAGTTTACGTCTCACATCATGCACGTTCCAACACTCTAAAACTTTGCAGATGACCACAGAAACCAAGTTTACGTCTCACATCATGCACGTTTCCAACACTCTAAAACTTTGCAGATGACCACAGAAACCAAGTTTACGTCTCACATCATGCACGTTCCAACACTCTAAAACTTTGCAGATGACCACAGAAACCAAGTTTACGTCTCACATCATGCACGTTCCAACACTCTAAAACTTTGCAGATGACCACAGAAACCAAGTTTACGTCTCACATCATGCACGTTCCAACACTCTAAAACTTTGCAGATGACCACAGAAACCAAGTTTACGTCTCACATCATGCACGTTCCAACACTCTAAAACTTTGCAGATGACCACAGAAACCAAGTTTACGTCTCACATCATGCACGTTTCCAACACTCTAAAACTTTGCAGATGACCACAGAAACCAAGTTTACGTCTCACATCATGCACGTTCCAACACTCTAAAACTTTGCAGGTGACCACAGAAACCAAGTTTACGTCTCACATCATGCACGTTCCAACACTCTAAAACTTTGCAGATGACCACAGAAACCAAGTTTACGTCTCACATCATGCACGTTCCAAACACTCTAAAACTTTGCAGATGACCACAGAAAGCAAGTTTACGTCTCACATCATGCACGTTCCAACACTCTAAAACTTTGCAGATGACCACAGAAAGCAAGTTTACGTCTCACATCATGCACGTTCCAACACTCTAAAACTTTGCAGATGACCACAGAAACCAAGTTTACGTCTCACATCATGCACGTTCCAACACTCTAAAACTTTGCAGATGACCACAGAAACCAAGTTTACGTCTCACATCATGCACGTTCCAACACTCTAAAACTTTGCAGATGACCACAGAAACCAAGTTTACGTCTCACATCATGCACGTTCCAACACTCTAAAACTTTGCAGGTGACCACAGAAACCAAGTTTACGTCTCACATCATGCACGTTCCAACACTCTAAAACTTTGCAGATGACCACAGAAACCAAAGTTTACGTCTCACATCATGCACGTTCCAACACTCTAAAACTTTGCAGATGACCACAGAAACCAAGTTTACGTCTCACATCATGCACGTTCCAACACTCTAAAACTTTGCAGATGACCACAGAAACCAAGTTACGTCTCACATCATGCACGTTCCAACACTCTAAAACTTTGCAGATGACCACAGAACCAAGTTTACGTCTCACATCATGCACGTTCCAACACTCTAAAACTTTGCAGGTGACCACAGAAACCAAGTTTACGTCTCACATCATCATGCACGTTCCAACACTCTAAAACTTTGCAGGTGACCACAGAAACCAAGTTTACGTCTCACATCATGCACGTTCCAACACTCTAAAACTTTGCAGATGACCACAGAAACCAAGTTTACGTCTCACATCATGCAAGTTCCAACACTCTAAAACTTTGCAGATGACCACAGAAACCAAGTTTACGTCTCACATCATGCACGTTCCAACACTCTAAAACTTTGCAGATGACCACAGAAACCAAGTTTACGTCTCACATCATGCACGTTCCAACACTCTAAAACTTTGCAGATGACCACAGAAACCAAGTTTACGTCTCACATCATGCACGTTCCAACACTCTAAAACTTTGCAGATGACCACAGAAACCAAGTTTACGTCTCACATCATGCACGTCCAACACTCTAAAACTTTGCAGATGACCACAGAAACCAAGTTTACGTCTCACATCATGCACGTTCCCAACACTCTAAAACTTTGCAGGTGACCACAGAAACCAAGTTTACGTCTCACATCATGCACGTTTCCAACACTCTAAAACTTTGCAGGTGACCACAGAAACCAAGTTTACGTCTCACATCATGCACGTTCCAACACTCTAAAACTTTGCAGGTGACCACAGAAACCAAGTTTACGTCTCACATCATGCACGTTCCAACACTCTAAAACTTTGCAGGTGACCACAGAAGAAACCAAGTTTACGTCTCACATCATGCACGTTCCAACACTCTAAAACTTTGCAGGTGACCACAGAAACCAAGTTTACGTCTCACATCATGCACGTTCCAACACTCTAAAACTTTGCAGATGACCACAGAAACCAAGTTTACGTCTCACATCATGCACGTTCCAACACTCTAAAACTTTGCAGATGACCACAGAAACCAAGTTTACGTCTCACATCATGCACGTTCCAACACTCTAAAACTTTGCAGATGACCACAGAAACCAAGTTTACGTCTCACATCATGCACGTTCCAACACTCTAAAACTTTGCAGATGACCACAGAGAACCAAGTTTATGAAGATCCGTAGGAATTCCAGATTTCCACGGGATATCGTACACTTTCTCCAGATAAGGAAAGAAAGCAGCCACATGTTGTTTATTACTAAAGGCGTTGCGGGTGGTGATTTCAAGACGGACTAAGTGGTCAATGGTCGATTTGTACTTGCAGAAACCGCACTGTTCATCAGCCAAAAGGCCATCGTTTCCCAGCATCCACATCGTCATTTTTTTCTGTTAGAGAGATCAAGCATTTCGTCCTTTTATCGTCATATTTTTGCAAGTAATCAAGCATTTCATCCCTTATCGTCATTGTTCTATTTAACGACCAAGTATTTCATATTCTAGTGTGATCTCTCTGTTACTAAACAAGCACCTCATCCCTTACCGTTACCTCTCTGTCAGTGACCAAGCTTTTTATCTCCTACAGTCATCTCTGTGTTAGTGACTGAGCGTTTACTTAGGACACACTGGTAGGATAGTGATGCCTTATGTTGTAGCTTTTAGGGTTTTTTTTTTGTTTGTTGGTTTGTTTGTTTGTTTTGTTTGTTTTTTTTTTTTTTTTGTTTTTGTTTGTTTTGTTTGTGTGTGTGTGTGTGTGTGCGTTTATTTATTTATTTATTTATTTTTTTGCCTTGTAATCTTCACCCCTGTCGCCACCTCTCTGTTAGTGTGTGAATGACCAGGCATTTCATCCTCCAGTGCCCCCTCTCTGTTAGTGTGTGAAATGACCAGGCATTTCATCCTCCAGTATCCCCCTCTCTGTTAGTGTGTGAGTGACCAGGCGTTTCATCCTCCAGTGCCCCCTCTCTGGCACGGACCCAGTTTGGTGTTGAACTCTTCTTTAGTGACGACGAAAGGTGCCACAGAGGTCAGGTGAGGAGTGCTGAACCCTGCAGACGTTGCCAGATTCACCAGAATGTCATACTGCATGGTTCCGACGATTCCATAGGCTGTAACACACACACACACACACACACACACACACACACACACACACACACACACACACACACACAAACACACGATGTACAAGCACACAGGTACACACACATACACGTTTAGAGATATATACTCACACTCATGCACAAGCGCACATACGCTCAGGCAAGTATGTAGACTCGCAAGCTCTGAAATGGAGGTTAAAACGTATGAAGCATGGTGCACATAGTTTGTCATACTTCTTATCTAACCCTAGTTGTTCCCCCTATCGAATGCACCCCCCCCCCCCCCTACACACACACACACACACACACACACACACACACACACACACACACACACACACACACACAAAGACAGAGATTGAGAAATAGAGAGACAGAGAGAGAGAGAGAGTCTTACACACACACACACACACACACACACACACACCACACACACACACTCACACACACACACACACACACACACACACACACAGTACTTACACCACAGATCTGCGTCGTCGTTGAACTCCTGTAGAGCTTCCTTTTCAATGAATATATCACTGATGGAAAACTGGCCACCTGGCTGAGAAGACCCAGCAATGTGGATTCAGAAGAAACAGATGTCAAGAAAACACATACACACAACGATGGTGGTGAGTGAAACGGGAAAAAAAAACTCCAAAATAATACCCAGTATTCCGAATATGAGGAAAAAACGCCAGGTTTCTGTAAGGCTATTCATTAATTTGTCTGTCTGTCTGTCTGTCTGTCTGTCTGTCTGTCTGTCTGTCTCTCTCTCTCTCTCTCTCTCTCTCTCTCTCTCTCTCTCTCTTTTCACACACACACACACACACACACACACACACACACACACACACACATGTGGCTGTCTTTAAGCGACTTGACACTGATTCATTTCACTCACATTCTTGATCTTGCAGCTTTCCATATTACGGTCCACTAGCTCTTCCTCAACTAACCTGTGACACACAGGCTACCACCAATCAAAAAAATCGAAACATAGACTGTACATACTTCTTAATGTCCTTGCCCCCAATATGGACACACATATGCTCGCGCGCGCGCGCGAGCGCACGCACGCATACCCACATAGATAGACAGAGACAGAAGCCAGACAAACAGACAGAGGCAGACAGACAGAGAACGAACGTACGATCGATCGATTTCATGAGTTAAGCTTTCACACACACACACACACACACCCCAAAAAATAATAATAAAAAAAATAAATATGCTTGAGGATCCACCCAAGGATGCAAGTGAGATCAAAAGACAAACACAAAGATGTACAGAAACAAATACAAGTAACCTCGATCTAATTGAAACGAAACAACATGAAATGAGGCATGGAAGAGTAAATAATAAACAATGAACACGTAGGGTAACTCTTGCTCCCATAAGAAAAACTAACTCAGACTAACCTTTTTTTTTCAAGACTGGCACAGCCTTTTAAACTTGAATAAAGTCCGACAAATACAAAGACGAACAATCTAATAGTGGGGGAAAACAAGTGGAGGGGAACACCTAAAAGTCTTTTTATTGCAAAGGTGTGCACTTCCTCAACTTGTTTACTATCTTCCTCCAGTCCCCATACTTCAGCTGCATAGGTTAATGTGAGTTCTATTTGTGTGTCGAACATTTTCCAAAACAGCTCTACATCCCCAGTATTCAATTTTCTTCGCATGGATCTCAATATGTCCATTACCCCTTTCTTCCCCTTTTCTACAGATATCTCATCAACTGCTACCAATTCTAAATTCAGTGGTAAAAACCATTCCCAAATATTTGTAAGAATTTGTAAACATCACTTCTCTACCTCCATAAAACCATCTCTCCTCGCTGCCACATGACCTCCCTTTCTAAAACACCATTATGTTTGTCTTTTTTAAGATACATACTCAGATATAATCGATCTGTTTCTCTTTTTAAGCGCTGTCAAGCTGGTGCTGAAGACCTATTATTGTATCCAACAACAATATGACATCATGCACTCTGCAAACAAAAAAGAAAGATTTTGGCTGCCCCAGGAATTAATTGTACTCCATGCTTTCCAGTCACAGACAATTCTACAGCTAATTCATTAATAAAAAAAAAAAAAAAAAATAAGGAGAATAATATGGGGCTCAGTAGGCAGCCTTGTCTTACTCCTCTAGTACAAAAAAAAAAAATCAGAATAACAACATTTGTCACGAACACATGCCAACACAGAATCATAAAACTTTTTTTAAGGCCCTATACATTTTGCCATTCACACCATTCCTCCTCAAAACTGCCCATAGTGAATTCCTGTTCACAGTCAAATGCTATTTTGAAATAAAATCACATAAATGTATTCTTTTGTAAAATTTAAAAAAAAAAAAACGGCTTGGAATTCTTTTGATAAGATAAAGGCTGAAAATATGGTCAATTGTACTGTACCCTGCTCGGAAACCTGCCTGCTCTTCGAGAAATTTTTCTTCTTCTTTTGCCCACATGGATAGCCTTTTCGTTGAAATGTATGTTTGGACTTTACTTACAAATACTTGTTAAGGCTATGCCACGTTATCTAGCTGGCTGGCTGACGTCTCCTTTCTTATATAGTGGTACGATAATGGATTGCGACCATTGTTTAGGAAAATTCAATGATCAAACAATTTGTTGAAAAAGACAACCAGAAAATCGATAACAACATTTGCGTGTTTTCAACATTTCACCTATGATTTTGTCAGGGCCTGTGCTTTTCCCAGACTTGAGATGACCAGTACTGGCAAGAACCTCCTGTCTGGAAATCGCTTCATAAATGATGTATCAGAAACACCCAGTGTTTGTTCATCACCTTTGACTTCGCATTCCTCAGGATGTGGCGTTATATCCAATTCATTAAACAGCGAGAAGAAAAGTTCGTACCTACTGATCTATAGGTATGGAATTGTAGATAACTGATTTTGTTTTGTTTTTGTTTGTTGTTTGTTGTTGTTGTTTTGTTCACTGACCTGTCTGTCTGCCAAAATAATTTAGAATCATGTTCTGACCACTTTAATGTAATGAATCAACCTTGCTTGATCATACTCTGTTTTCTTTTAGTTTTACATATACTTATATTCCCTTTCTTTCCTTAACGTAAGCCTGTCTTTTTTGTTGACATTATTTCTTTGCTCGCTTAAATTTCCTTAGTAACCCCTAACTGCTTTCGTTTTTGCTGTGACATTCAACATCAAACCAGTTACTCTTTCTCTTCTTATTTCCTGTTGTTGTTCTCATCATACATGCAGCTGCACTCCATAACGATTTTGTAACAATTTCTAAAGAAGCATCGATTTCTGTTTCGAGAACTGAAAAAGCGTTATCTCAAATGAATTCAGCAGATATCGCTCATTTTGATAAATGTACAAATACTCCTCCGACCATATATAATGATTCTCATTACTGGTTTTGAATTGTACATACTGAATAAATCTTGCTCCACATTTTCTAAATAAACTCTACAGGCAAGGGGCAGGACCATCAATCCGATCGCCAACACAAAAATCACAACTGCACGCAGACAACATGACTTTTGACGTTATGACATAATCAATCACACTAGCACTATGCGGTGAACAAAGTAAAATCACCACTAACATCATCGTCAAAACGGCCGTTCAAAATGACACAGTTAAACATATAACAAAAATTCAACAGGGTTTGACCAAAATTATTCACAACGTAATCTTTAGTTCTTCATTTCCACATTTCCCCCTCCTCCTCCTCCTCTCATCCTCCTCCCTCCTCCTCCTCCGCTTCCTCCTCCTCCTCATCATCCTCCTCCTCCTCCTTCTCCTCATCATCATCATCATCATCGTCATCATCATCATCATCATCACATGATGCATCATTACTTATGTCTTCCATCCATGGCGTCGTCGCCATCCACACATGATCCCCCCCCCCCCTTCCATCCCCCCTGTTCCCCCCCAGTTCTTGCATTAAAGTCACCCATAAGCATCAAATGCACATGATCGTTTTGAAGCACATGTAATAAAATGTCTTTCAAATTAGGTTACTACACTATCCTTAATTTCCATCGTATTATACAGAGGCTCATTTTCTGGCACGATATAACGTGCAACCAGATGGACATCCTTGTCACTTTTGAAAACAAACTTGCTTATATTGACGGCAACTACGTTTCCACAATTGACATTGGCAACTGAAACGAATTTTGATAAGGATTTTCGAATCATGAGCAACACATCACCTGAGCTTCTTCCGTGACGAGAAAGCTTTTTTTTCGCAGGAGCAGCAAATTTGACATAATCATGGAATATACTCCTTAAGCCAAACAGTTCATCGACAAAGGTTTCAGTCATGACTGAGAGAGAGAGAGAGAGAGAGAGAGAGAGAGAGAGAGAGAGAGAGAGAGAGAGACAGACAGACAGACAGACAGAGAGAAGAGACGAAGATGTGGAGATAAAACCAATTGGTCCACTGTACCTTCAGCAGTTTGTAGGCCGCTCTGAACAGTCGTTCCTTGTCAGGAATCAAGCAGATTACCCCGCTAGACCTACACACACACACACACACACACACACACACACACACACACACACACACACACACACACGTTAGAAGTGACCAAAGTTGAGGAAAATTAAATATCGGAGTGATTGTGCACAATTGCGAAAAGACTGTCTGCTAAGTGATTTTAATATTTACACCTTGATTAATCACTTCATTGCACTTTCAATGCGACATTTTTCTTTTTTTCTTTCTTTTCTTTTTTCCCTTTTTTTTCCTTTTGTTTCAATTCTTTTTTATGTTTGATGTACAATTGCTTTCCATACTATAAATCTTTACTGTCCTTATTTTTTTTTTTTTCTTTTCCTCCAGGACTTACACGATTAAGTCAAATTCTTCATCAGGAAAGTTTGCATCCAGATGTTCAGCGTTGAGGACGCGGAACTCAAAATTGGGTTTGTCATAGCCCCACTGCTTCCAGTGATACTCCGACTGGTCCTTAGCTTTTTGGATCTGCAATGTATGGAGCCATATAAGACACAAACAGGAGGCAAAATAAGCCAAGGTTATCAATTCAAGAGACAGGGGGACGAGGGATGGGTGAAGGCTGTTGGGAATGGGGTGGGGTGGGGGGAGGGGTAAGGGGGGGGGGGGTAGGGGCTGGGGAGGAGAAGGACGATTGGCAAATGTCATAGCCAGAGGCTGTCGTGAATAACAGGTAAACGTTGTTGTTAAAGGTCATGTGCTGCTGTCACTGTTGTCAAAAGTCATATTTTGTTGTTGATGCCTGTGTTTTTGCCGTCGTTGTTTTCGGACATTAGCAATTGCTAACATCGGTCTGTTTCGTTTTTCTACTCCCAGTTCTTATAGTTCTCTCTGTGTGTGTGTGTGTGTGTGTGTGTGTGTGTGTGTGTGTGTGTGTGTGTGTGTGTGCGCGCGCGCGCGCGCGTGTGTGTGTGTGCATAATTATGTGTGTGTGTGTGTGTCTGTCTGTCTGTCTGTCTGTCTGTCTGTGTCTCTGTCTGTCTGTCTGTCTGTGTCTGTCCATAGTCAAAATGTGTTCCACTCGCTCCAGACAAGACTACCGGGCTGATCTTTCTCAAAATTTGTAGGTATGTTCATTACAGGTCACGGATGATGCCCAATGTTTTAGTTTACCGTAATAGCCGTTAATAACGGCTTTAACGGCCCATAACGGTTTTTCTTCTTTATGCAATATCTCAGAAAGAAACTTGGCCGATCTTTCTGAAAAACTTGTAGTCATGTTCATCATGGGTCAGGGATGACGCACAATGTTCGAGTTTACCGTCATAGCCGTTACAACGGCTATAACGGCCCATAATGGTTTTTCTTCTTTAAGGAATATCTCTGAAAGTACTTGGCCGATCCTTCTCAAATTTGACGGTGTGTTCATTATGGGTCACGGATGATACCCGATGTTTATTTTACCATTATAACCGTTACTAATGGCTATAACGGCCCATAACGGTTTTTTCGTCAATATGGAATATCTCAGAAAATACTTAGCCGATCTTTCTCAAAATTTGTAGGAATGTTCATTATGGGTCACGTATGATGTCAGATGTTTATTTTACGGTTATAGCCGTTACTAGCGGCTGTAGCGGCCCATAACGGTTTTTATTATTCATGGAATATCTCAGATAGTACTTAGCTGATCTTTGTGAAAATCAGCAGTTATGTTCATTATGGGTCACGGATGATGCTCAATGTTTTATTTTACCGTTACATCCGTTACTAACGGCTAAAACGGCCTATAACTGATTTTTTATGGAATACCTCAGAAAGTACTTGGCCGATCTTTCTCAAAATTTGTAGGTATATTCACTATGGATCACGGGTGATACCTGTAGTTTTATTTTGCCGTTACATCCGTTACTAACGGATTTAACAACCCATAACGGTTTTTTTTCTTTATGGAATATCTCAGAAAATACTTGGCCGATCTTACTGAAAATTTCTAAATGTGTTCATTCATTGGTCAGGGATGATGCCCGATGCTTTATGTTACCGTTTCAGCCGTTACTAACGGCTATAATGGCCCATCATGGTTTTTCTTTTTTTTAAGAATATCTCAGAAAATATTTGACCGATCTTCCTGTTCTGATTTAATCCACGCCCCTGGTGTGATCTTTTGTTTCAGAGAAATCAGTCTTCGTCACTTTGACAGATGAACTATTGCAGCAGCAGTAGCAACAACGAAAAGGCAACAACAACAACAACAACACCCAAAAAACAACAAAAACCGTCCTTTTCATTGTCAAGAAGTTACACTGGTTTGGTTGAATGCTACAGAGCATACTTCTAATTTGAACTTTTTTTTTTTTAACTGTTGATACTGTCTCCATAACAAAGTTTGTTAAAACAGAACATAACCGTGTTTGTGTTTAAATAAAGATGTGGGGGGATTTAATAATGAAAAACAGACCAGTGAGGGGCAAGTCAGAAAACAAAAATCTGCACAGAAGTTCCCGCTTCAGTTTCAGTTTTATCTATAGTCCAACCTTCAACATGGCCCCTTCAGGTCTGCTACCACCACAGTAAAAACAAAATACAAAAAACAAAAAACAAAAAAAACATAATCCTGTTACAAAATGCAGCAAAAACACAGAACGCAGACGTACACTTACACCAATCATGACCGACCCATTAACCATTCATGACTTACTAGCTGAATTGATGACTCGCTAACCAAAACTAAAGAAAAGTGGAACTGAAGTATTACATCTACAATTGCATTGACGAGGCGTGCCACCACTACTGGGCTCTATGCGTGCTTTTTGAAAGAAAAATCGATTTTATCCGAACAAAAGATATGAATATAACACTTGATAATAGTTGGTAGGTGCAGAGCGTTTTACAGAAGAGTGTAAAACGCTCAAATAGTTTCTGTCCTGCGTTTCAGCCGATCTGTCGCCAGCTGTGGCAGGTGAGTAAACGGAGTTCCAGACTGGCACATCTCCCTTTCCATCCTCCCCCAAAACCCGTGACCATGCTTACCGCATCGTCAGTGAGGTCAATGCCGATGACGTATCCCGTCGGCCCACCAGTTTGCTGAGGGTAAAAACGAGGTTTCCTGTTCCACAGCCAATGTCAAGGATGCGTTTTCCCTGCACGTTCTCAGGGATGACCAGTCCGGTTCCCCAGTATCTGGAATGCATGGGAGAGAGAGAGAGAGAGAGAGAGAGAGAGAGAGAGAGAGAGAGAGAGAGAGAGAGAGAGACAGAGAGAGAGACAGACAGACAGAGTGAGAGAGAGAGAGAGAGAGGGGGGGGGAGAGAAATGGGTCAGTGGGTAAAAGTATATTATCAGAATATGCATGATTAAACAAACTTACAAACAGCAACGCACAAATGCAATAATCAAGCACACACACACACACACACACACACACACACACACACACACACACAAAACAAAAAAAAAAACACACTACACCACCACCACCACACCACACCACACCCCACCCCACACACGCACAAACGTACACTTAGTAACAAACACTCGCAAATACGCACAAAATCCGAGCACAAATTTACATAATCGCGCTGTTTCACACACACACACACACACACACCACACACACACACACACACACACACACACACACACACACACACACACACATACACACACACACACACACACACACACACACAACACACACACACACAAGCTCTCGCTCTCTCTCTCTCTCTCTCTCTCTCTCTCTATCTTTCTCTCTCTGTCACACACACACACCACACACACACACACACACACACACACACACACACACACACACAGAGAGAGAGAGAGAGAGAGAGAGAGAGAGAGAGAGAGAGAGAGAGCGACGTGTGTGTGCTGACCTCATTTAGTTTCTCTCGGCCAGGGAGGCAAAAAACAGCAATCTGCTGCTCCGTGAGCTGCTCTTTGTTGACTCGACACTGGGCAACGGTCTCTTCATCAGCTTGGAGTACCACTCCCTGACCCCTGAGAACAGAGTGCTCTTCGCCATGGGCAAAAGTTAAGGTGTGTCAGCACCAACGTTAGGACCACGTCCAAAGGCAGCAGGCAAGAGATTCTCCGTATCAGGCTTCAGCAACTTCCCTATTGCCTGAGGTGTCAGACTGCACGAAAAAGAAAACCAAAAATGCCTTAAGTCACACCTAACATCCCCTTCCAAAAGGAAGGAGTATTTCTCAGATGGGGGAGGGTGGGGAGGGGGGGGGGGGGGGGGGGGGGGGCAATAAAGTCCTGAACAATAACTGATACACAGAGAAATAATGATGTTCATACTCAATATCACAATCAGTTGCAAAGTGAGGCGACAGCAGACGGAAATCTAAACACATTTTTGACATTATTTGTAAGGCTCCGCCAAAACACGTAGACAAATGAGTCACAAGACACAACACGACGCGTTTCGACCTCTTAGGTCTTCGTCAGGCAAGACACACAACACTCAGGACAACGAAAATGAACGAGCAATCACTTATAAACGCCCATCTTGCGCCGAAGTGGATGAAGATAAATGATTGATCGTTCATTTGCGTTGTCCTGAGTGTTGTGTGTCTTGCCTTAAGAAGACCTAAGAGGTTGAAACGCGTCGTGTTTCATCTTATGATTCGTTTAGTTACGGGTTTTTTTTTTTTTTTTTTTTTTTTGTGCGGAACCTTAAATTTAACTTACAAGATTTAATTATCAGAGCATTTCCTTTGATAACCCGATGATATTATCTCTGTGTCTGTCTGTCTGTCTCTCTGTCTGTCTATCTGTCTGTCTGTCTGTCTCTGTCTGTCGGTCTCTCTCTCTCTCTCTCTCTCTCTCTCTCTCTCTCTCTCTCTCTCTCTCTGTCTGTGTGCCCGTCTGTCTGTCTGTTTCTCCGTCTGTCTGTCTCTCTCTTTCTCCGCCTGTCCTCTCTCTCTCTCTCTCTCTCTCTCTCTCTCTCTCTCTCTCTCTCTCTCTCTCTGCCTCCTCTCTCTTTCTGCCTCCTCACTCTCTCTCACTCTCTTTCTCTCTCTCCCTGTGCCTCTCTCTCTCTCTCTGTGAAGTGAAGTGTGTGTGGTGCTAATCCTGTTACGCTGCAGTGTCCGGAAAAGGCTCTCCTCCCAGACAAGATGTGGCGGGTGTGCTGTGACGGCTAAATGCCATGGCACACACTGCAGCGGCCAGCATTATGTGTGTTTTCTATGTACATCTGTAAGTGTAAGTGTGAGTTTCTTTTTTTTTTTTTTTTTTTTTTTTTCTCTCTCTCTTCTTTTTTCTTTGTAGGACAAATACCACAAATGCCACAAATGCACGTAACACAGATCAAAAATGCCTCTCACCACGCGCTCTATGAGCGCTAAATATCTAACCAACGAGACCATCAAGCTCACCAAAGACCCATGCCAAGTGACGTTCGACTCTCCCCACACCCACCTGCCTGTATGGAGATATGTGTTGTTGTGAAAGGTATTGTGGTAAATATCGCCCACCATCCACCTCAAGTGTATTGAAGGAATACACCAAGAACAACAAAGCCCTTTTGGATTTGGCGCCGAGCTTTGTCACCCCACTGCCCAGTGAGTTGTGGCATTCATCCTTTCAAATTGTTTTGAACAGTGTGAACACAAACTTTAACAAATTCATATCTACTACGCAACGGGCAAAATCTTAGTACAAGGACATGTATGTCAAGAATGGGTACGGCAGGAGTTTGATAAACTAAAAGAAATTGTGTTTCACCCCACTATCTCACCCTTCACTAACTCAGGAATCCCAATTGCCTGTCAGCTCCAACACGTCCCATGCCACACTCCCTCCCTCATCCGCCCCAGACAGCATGGAAATCGCCACCTGCATCCCTCCAGTCTCCGGCCATCAACAGCCCTTCATC
>JADBJO010028307.1:0-12095 GCA_016801955.1 Conus betulinus
GAAGGACCCGATACACTCAGTCTGAAGAGGGCGGGAAAGTGCTAAGACCGATGTAGAGGAACCGTGAGCATCATCACGTGCCAGATGGAATAGTGATGCTCATATCTGCCTTGCAGAGTTCACTGATTTGGAAACCAAGATCTGGCACCCAGATCAAGCACGCTTGCACATCTGATACCGCCATGTCTTTGAGTGAGCAGAATAAAAAAAAAAACAAAAAAAACAAAAAAAAACCTAGATAATCAGGAACTAACTAACGAACGAACGAAATACGAATTGACTCACTGACTGACTTACGAACTAACTAGGGAAATAAATACCCAGCTAACTAGCCGACTAAGTAGTCGACCTACTAACTTACCAGCTAATTAACTAACTAACTCGCTGCCTAGCTCGATGGCAAGCTACTAAACTAAAAACCAAATAATATAACTATATGTTAGGGACTGAAGTCACAGAAGGATATAACAAATTCTGTCCTCTTACTCAGCCTTCAAAATCATTTTGAATAAAGAACGAGAGACTGTTGACATAAGAAATGCATGATTCTAGTGTATACTTAAAGACAAATAGGTACGTGAAGATTCTATTTAGGACTGCTAGCCCCGTAGCTAATGTTGGGACACACTGTACTCTTTCCATCATCTAATGCCTGTTCTAAAGCAATTATCCTCTGCCAAAATCCACAAAGAGGGAGCGCTCGACAGGGAGGAGTGAGACAATTGGAAATAAGTCACACAAATTTATTTTCCATCTTGTTGAAGAGAGTCCAGCACAGACACCCATAGTAAAGTCTCGAAATCATTCCCCATCAAGTGAGAAAGGGCACGTGCCCAAAGCGTCCACAGTGTCCAAATCAGGACTTATCTCTCTCTCTATTCGAAAATCACTCCCTTCCTTCGAAATGGTTTATGTGTCCCAAACGACAAAGCATATCAGTCTAAGCATTTCACGCCTGAATTTGAGGGAGGAGTGATTCTGGCTCTGAGCCAGAACTACTCCAAGATCATTTCCAAGGTGAGCGATTTAGGACATGGTCCTGAGGCACCAATGAGGTGAATGTACACCAGTCCCAAACTTTTTTTTTTTTCCAGAAACAAGTACGGTTTAATTGTAGAATTCAAAACTCCAAGTATGCGTTACCTTTCGTAATTCAAAACGAAAAGGAAATCCTTCTTCGTATTTCTTGCTTTTTTTTTCCTTTTGCATTAAGCCAGATTAATCAGACTGAATGCATTAAAAATATCCATCGATATTTACTGCTGTCCATCCCCAGGAAAATCTACTTGGGTGAGACTGGACTGTCCGTTTTCTGATATTTTTGCAACTGCAATAATGATATTTCAGTTTCAAAATCCAAACTCATGTCTTCCAAGGCCTTAAGCTGTCAGCCTTTCTTTTCTTTACCTTTTCCCTCTCTTTTTCCCCCTTTTTTCTCTTTCCCTCTTCATCCCCTATCTTCCTCCCCCCCCTCCCCCCTCCCTTATTTGAACTGAAACCATTTTTTTGTCAAATGTTATTTGCTCTTTTTCACTATCTTTTTCACGATGTTACAATTGTTACAATTAAAAGAGGAGCCTTTTACGTAGATCAGTTTCTTTCAAACAAAACTGTGATATCATATCCATACCCATATCGAAATTTTGCTGATTACCATTTTTAAAAAATCAAAATTGTATGGCTTACAAATTTCAAACGGGCATTTTACATCATTCGGTTCATATCAAAAAGTACATCTGTCTCCTGTAAGAGGAAACTTTCTTATTTGTGTGTTTAAATATGTATCCACTACAGTCCTTTCATATACTTTTTATTTTTACTTTTTGGCACCTAAAAAAAAAAATGTTCAATGTAGTCATTTTCATTACAGAAAGAGCACTTGATGGAATTCTTAATCCCCATTTTGAATAGCAGAATATTGGTTGGATAGATGTTATGAAGAAGCTTCCAATGTAGTAGTCTCAGTCTTTCTTCCTTTAGTGCATTTATTTGTAATTAACCAATTATGCTCTGTTAGAACTAGTCCGTATTTTTGTTGCCAAAACTTTTGACCACATGGCTCTACTATCGACTTTGATAAACTAAGTCGAATAATTCTAGGGGTTATTTTCTTATTGTACTTTTACCTCTCTAAATTGATCATCATTGTACGACTGTATTAATGATTCAGCTGTTCGTGCTCTTAGGGCTGTACGCAGTGCATTGTACTCAAATTGTCTCGTTGCTTTTATACTAATCTTTTGGCATAGAGTTTCCAAATGACATCACTGCGCCATCTTGTAAAATATCTTCAATAAAATAGATTCCTGCGCAGACCCAGTCTTTAAAAAATAATGGTTTTTTTCTAAATACTATCTGTGTGTTATTCCATATATTATTGTGATTTATTTCAATTAGTTTGCTATTTTTTAGGTCTTGCATATTGTCAATCCAAGTACCGAGAACCTGTTTCCAGAATTCAGACTTTATGTAACCAAGCCCAGAAAACAATTTCGCATTAGTATCTGACAAGAAGCACGATAAGTTAACACCTAAGCTTGGAGAAAAGAAATCTAGGAAGCATCGACCAGATCTCTCCATTGGATTGTAATAAACTGACAGCCCAGTTTATAATAAAAGAAGTTTGCATCGTTTTTAAAGTCGATCATATTGAGCCAACCTTTACCTGTCTCATTACAAAGAACCACCCGTTTTACTTTCTCGAACGCTTGGGTATTTGAAAATTTCTTTTTCCAGAGAAATCTAAACAACATTGTGTTAAGTTTATTAAGCACATGCGGTGGCAGTATTAATGACTGCATAACATGCACAAACTGTGAAATCAGAAATGTCTTGATTACATAGAGTTTTTCCACTAATGCTAAGATTTCTTTTTGACCAAGATACCATTATTTGCAATCTTGCGGACCAATTTTCTTCAATCTGTGAAGCTGGTATCGAGTTACAGAAAACAATTCCAACAATTTTTAACTTTTTCTTTAAATCTTACATAATATAGATTTTCTTTATGTGTTTTCATTCTGCCAAGCCACATTGCCTCTGTTTTGTTTTTATTCATTACTAGATTAGTAAATCAGAGAATTTATCTATCATATCGAGAGCTCTTTTCATTTCATCTTTATTACGAATAATTAGTGTGACATCGTCTGCATAGAGCAATATCTTTAGAAGAGGGGTAGGGAATGCCTCAGAAGCTGCGATGGGCATTTCAAGGCCCTTAAGCTGATTATCATCTCTTATTTTGATGGCCAGCATTTCTAAGGCTATTATGAAGGCAAGTGGAGAGAATGGACATCCTTGTCTTACGCCTGTATTGACTGGAAAAACCTCTCTGATAACCAACCTAAGTAACTGATACTACTCTCGGGTATTGTACCTAATACGTTTACACATCTGACAAAGTATTCCCCAAAGGCAAATTGTTGGGAAAGCCCAAACAATAAATTCCTTTGAAACTGAGTCAAAAGCATGGCGGTAATCAACTGCCAACAGAATACCTGGCTTATCTAGTGTGTTCATCATATCTATAGCATCATCAATCAGTCTAACCATTGTACTGATTTTTCTTCCTTTTATAAATCCAACCTGGTTTTTCATTTATAATGCAGGTGATTATCTTTGTTAGGCGTAAAGCAAAACACTTAGCAATTATTTTTGTATTTGTGAGAGATATTGGACGCCAATTGGCCAATTCATCATGTGGAAGATTTTTTTTTTTACCTTTTGTGTAGGAGGGTCATTACAGCTTGTTTTTGCGAAAGCTGACATCTCACCTTTGAGGTAAGCCATATTGAATGATTCATATATCATATTGTTTCAATTTAGACCAAAAGAACTCTATGAAACTGGTTGTAATTCCATGCTGTCCCTTCATTGCTTGTAGGAAACTGCAATCTCACAAGCGAGAGTTCTGAGTCAAGGTTCAACTTTTGTTCTTCTGTTAATTTAGGGATTCGGGTTCCATTCATGAAATCGTTTGCTATGTTAGCATCGAATTGTCTAGTTGTGCTATACATTCCTCTCTGTAGAACCGTGTTTGTGTTCTCTCATAATTCCTCCCTGTGATGTTATAACATCTCCCTGAGGAGTTTTTTTAAAGTGTCTATTATTTTTGCACTGGCTCTTGCCTTTTCCAGATTGAAAAAATATTTAGTATTTCCCCCCCTCTTCTATGAATTTAATTCTAGATCTTATTTGTGCACTTCTGGTTTCTTGACAAGCAAATGTTTCTAAGGTTCGTTTTTTAGCGATTCTATTTTATTCATAGATTGTAGGTTACCAGGGCCTGCAGATAAAGCCTTTTTCAGCATCATTCAATTGAAGCTGTACTTCTTTGAGGTAGTTTTTTTTCTGTTTTTTTTTTTTTTTTTTCTGTGCTGTATGCAATACAGAACTCCCGTATTTTGATTTTACGCAAGTCCCATTTTATCTGAGCGTCTAAATAGTCGCATTCTTCAGTGTATTGTTCAATCATTGAGTTCGTATCTTGGAACAATTTTGCATCATGTAATAAACTATCGTTAAATTTCCATTAGGAAGGGCCTTTATTGTTATGTGACACTCTGTATTTTAATTCAAACTAGTCTGTGATCAGTATGTGGCACCGAAACGATGTCACATGACAAAACTTTGTCAAAAATACTGTCTGTTGCCAGAATGTAATCCAGTCTCCTGGCAGTAAAAACGGATTTCTGCGACTCCAACTATATTCTTTTCCATCGAGGTGATGTAGCCGCCATACATCATTCAGAGCACAGTCAAAAACCATGCTCTGAAAAACTACAACATCTCTCACCCCGTGTGGCTGTCCACTAATGATATCTACGTCGTTATTTAACACGCAGTTTAAAGTCGCCACAGAGAATATGTTCACCCTCTAGTGATTCAATATATTTAGTTTATTCATCATAAAAGGTTTTCTTTTCTTTTGAAGCATTCGGCGCATATGTATTGATTATGTTTACCTCATGTTGTCGTCATTATAAGTTACCGTGATAATTCGGTATGTTTTGCGTTTACACTGTACTTGATGGGGGAAACACTTTATGATCAAAGTGATCTGACCTTTGCTTTGATTGGAGGAGGGAGAGCAAAATAATGTACCACCCCATTCCTTTTTTCCCACAAGTCTCTATCTTTATCTAGAATAAAAGATTCTTGCAAACAGATTATATCATACTTATTTTGCTTTAAGTATCTAAAAGATACTTTTTTCTTTTCAAGTTATTACGAAGGCCGTTCTCACTGAGTGAGCAAATTGTTATCGAGTTCATTTTCAGTTAATCTTGATATTGTATCACCATCTTTCGGCCTTGTGAGGCCTTAAAAAAAAAAAAAAAAAAAAAAAGAAAAAAGGGGGGGGGGGGGGGGGGGGGGGGGGGGGGGGAGGGGGGGAAGGGGGGGAAATCTACGTGAAGTTCCATAATCGTTGTCCATAAACAAAAGCATTACTAATCCCATGGGAGGCATCTCAGTTTCTGCTGTCCCACTCATGTGAGCGAATTATCCGCTGTCTGAGTGTGGTTTGGCTTTGATGGTGGTTTGTCCATCATTGATGAGAACGCCGGGTTATTTTTTGTGGAAATCTTTCCCGGACTGAAGTTTTCCGCGAGTTGGTGACCTTCTTTGACAGTTTACCTGGGCTGTCTGAGGATTACGGGGAATTTCATCTTTTTCTTGAAGCTGGAGTGCCAGATCTAGTCCGCACTTTGTGAGCAGTTGTGACTCTGGAGATCTGGGTCTGCTCCTGTCGGGTTGTTCTGGCTGCTCCCCTGTTGTGATTGCAGTGGTGGCTGTAGGGGATGTAGTGCTGTCACCTTCCTCGTCGTGATACACATCTAATTCTTTGCTGGATGGGGGTTCAGTGTTGGACTCCGCCGAGAGTGAAACAGCGGCTTCTTTTTCGGGCTGAGTCAGGTCACACTGAGGAGACCCTTTCTTGTGTACTGGTTTTCTACAGTTCATGCAGACGATGCTGTTTGGGCAGTCACTGACAGAATGACCTTTTTGAAGACATTTTCTGCAGTCTGATTGCTCCCGTTTCTGCATTTCCTTCTGCTCAAAGTGAAACAGAGTGGCTTTAAAGGGGCCCATTTCAAGGCGCTTTGGAGAGGGTTTCTCAGGAACTTCAATGCAGATCAATCTACGTTCTGTGAGCCAACGCGTGAGTGCCCCAGAACGGTCCCTGTCACGCTCCATGTGGAGCGCTGTGCGTGCGTTAATCCCCGGTTTTCTTCAGTGCATCATGAATCTCCTTGTTTGCGAATGGAGAGGGGAAGATTTCCTATCGTCAGTTTGGTTGTTTTTGATTTTTCTCTGTCACTGTCTTTAGTGGACACAATGAGTGGGTTGGTTTTTATCGCACACAGTCACTAGCGTCCCTCGCAATACAATACCTTGGAGAAGGAGTTTTGTGCGGGCATCCATAGAGTTTGCATAAATTCTCCACACCCCAAGTTTCTGGGCTCTGAGAATCGTGCCATAACCTGTTCTTTTTTCACACGCACCACAAATGCCAGACACACTGTATGTTTTATCAGCTTCACCCCGGTAGGCTTTTTGAATGGATGAAAACGGCAAAATATTCGCATTTGACGCGATTGAGTTAGCCATCATTATTTTTTTTTTCAAAGTCAGCTACCGGCGATAATGCGGGGGAAAAAAAAAAAAACACACATACACACAAAAAACTAGTGGGGAAAAAAGCTGTACCGTGGCACTGTAGGCTAAACTGCGATGAGAAGGGGAAAAGTCCCCCGAAAAAAAAAGACAAGTCAGTGTGTTAACTGTCAAGGAAGGGAAAAGAAACCTAGCGCTGAACACTGTAGCAGCAAAAGCACGCAAACGCAGAGCTCACAAAAAACCCAATCGACTTCGGTGGATGTCAGCAGTGAACTCCCCAGTTCCCAAACTTACCAGTCTTATGTGACGGTGTGGTGGAAATAGGCACATGCTGATATCACTCGGTGGAATATTCATCAACCATGTCTCAAATCACTCACATGGGGGTGAGTAAGAAACAGAGTAGGCAGTAGTTTCGACTAAGGTCCAGAATCACTCTTCTCTGAAATATGGGCTCATCAGTCTATGTCTCATGAAACAGCTCGCGATTTCTGGTAAGTAGAGGACCAGAACCTTGAAGAGAATGACAGAGGCGGCTGAGAAGAATTCCAGCTGGTTCTGGTCGAGGAGGAAAAAAAGCGAAATTCATAAGGCTTGAATTTCCCAGCATGGAACAGGTGTCCGATAGCACTTTGCACGTCTTGAGTCGCCCACCCATCCAGAAGTCTGGGGTTCGATTCCAGGCGGCGCCACGAAAACAAGTCTGACAGCAGAAGGACATCTAGAAGTCATGATCTGGATAGGCCGGCCCTTTTAAGGTGTAAGGAGTCCAGGCTGAAATGCTTCACAGAGACGTATGTCTTCTCCGAAGTCCCTCTGCTGTCAAACTCTACTCTACCAAGAGTTTCTTCCTACAACTAGGTAAAAGGTATTGTGCTCAAGGATTAGCTTAGACATTCAACTAACAAACATTGAAACGCATGATTGGCTACAATGCATTCAAATAAGATTTTCAAAATAGTATCGGGTATTTTTACGTATTCTAATTCAAGGCCTATTCCTCAGTTAACGATGAATATTGGGATTCGTAACCTTTTCCTCCCTATGACACAACAATATGTAACATCGCTTTCTTTTCTACCTTTTTTTCCTTTTGTTTTTCTTTTTTTCTTTTTTTTTTTTTTTTTTTTGAAGAGACGCATCCGATGCAGCAAGTTCTAGGCGATTCAAATGGACTGCAGCAGGGTTACCAGAGTGGAATGTGGGGGAATTCAACAAAGGTCAGTTTGTAAATACACGCACAGAGAAGGCACAGCCAATTGTCACTCTGACATGAGATGATCGTCGTGCTTGTACAACAGATCTGGAATCAATACAGAATAGAATTTGAAAGTTAGACAAGGGAAAGTCAAATAGATAGTTCAAACTCCAGAAGAAAAACGTGTTCAGTTTGAAACATCCAGGTATTCCCTCTAATGTGATAATGTCTATCCACCTAAGTTTCGTGAAAACAAAAACCATGCTTGCAAAACAATGCTGGAACACAAAGTCACCTGTTTTATAGATTGAAATAAATTGGATGGTTTCGACAAGTTTTGGTGCATGCAAATATGATAAATTTTTTGTCTTTCTTTTACTTCGTAAACTTTATTTAAGATCGGCCACGCTGATTTCCCCATTTGAAGTTATAGACCTACCCAAATGATAACCGACAATCTGTTAAATGAAATCTTATACGAGTCAGTGACAGGTAGATCAATGAAAAACAAGAAACGGATAATTCTACGCTCCCATGTATTCTACAGTCTAAAGCCTATAACTCCTAGACACTGCTGCTGAAGACACAAATTCGACTTGTACAAAACGCAGGCATAGGGCATACTAAACACACTTAGAAACTTCCGCAAAAAAGGATGGTTCAAGCTTGCTAATATACCCGACGCCTTGTACATTCACGCACCAACAAGAAGAAAGGAACAAACACAAGAAAGGATATGTTTAAGTTTGGCAAAAGGTTTTGATTTAGAACATGGTCGACCAGGAACACACAGTAGAACAGAAGCAAATGCAGATGGCCTCGGTTTGACTGGTATGACAGGACTCATCAAATGTTGCAGGGAGAAGCAAACGGGCAACACAACAAACAAGAAAGATGACTGTTTGCTCCCAAGGTGAGTTTATTACACACCCATAACTTAAAAGGAATGCCGATATTGCGCCGATTCACTAAGCACAAGGCAAAAACGGGGCACACGGAGCAAAACGAGAAAACATCCGCAAAACAGGAATTTCAAGCTTGCCCATATACCCCACACCTAACATACACATACAGCATTAACTGAATAAAACATACACACATATACGTGAGCATTTATTTAAGACTTGTGTATCTTGTTGATCTTGTTAGAAACTTTCTCAAAAAAAGGACAGTTCAAACGTTGTCAAACAGTTCAAACTGCTGAACGGGAACATATACATGTAACCTCTGTATGGTTTGAAATAATGCAGGAACATGAAAGGTGGTTTTTTGTATTACTTTTTGGGATGTGGAGAGAGACTGATTTGTTTTAAAATGTTCCTTCTAAACATAAGCAGTGTCTTCGACTTGAGAATGACTGGTATGATCGATAGGGTCGTCTCCAAACAATTCACAGAGAGCTTGTAAGAATAAGGTAGATCGTTTATATCTTTTGCGAAAATAAATAAAATAGGTCCAAGGACAATGCCTGGACCAAGGACAATGCCTAGAGGAATACCACAATTATTTGAGATGCAGAGGAGAAGAGGTATGTCCTCTGCTGAAATCAGATTGACATCTGTTATTTATGAATGGCGTTTTGATTTCTGATGAAATGTTTATAAACCATAATGATCTCCTTTTTCACCAGTGCATTAATGGCAAGTTGTTTTTCCATATATGTGTATTTTTCAAAAACAATGACATAACCGGTATTAAATAGAATTATACTGTGCAAAACATAGCAGTCATGTGTTCAAGTGCAATATGAATGGAATTCTTAGAAGTCACTATTCTTTGGCGTTGATTAAATGTTTCATCTCAATATTACGTTATTACAATTGCGCATTGTAAAAGTGACGATGCTATCGTGAGTACTGATCATTATGTTTCATTAGTTTATATTTCGAGATTGGTTCAGCCAAACTTAAATGAGATCTACTAACGGATCGTCGTAAAGAAATTTCGTAGAAAACTTCAGTGCAGCTCGGGGTCGAATGGCTGAAGTATATATTTTGGTTTATACGACAGTGGTATGAAACTAGAAAGTTCGAGAAGGATCTGTTGTGTAGATAAGGGCAGATCTCGGGTACACTCAGCATAATCACGCAAAATCCACAGGGTCGATTTAAGGAAATCTGTCGAAAACTTGGAATGAAGGCCAAGGACGGAACTTTTATGATGAATTCTATGCAGATCAGACCTGCAGATGCGGGGATGAATCTGGTGTCCGTTTTGCAAGAGTCTGCCAGAAACACGAAACTGATTGTAACGAAACTTAGTGAAAAGATTGAAAGTATCACAGGGACGAACAGGTCTGTGATGCGATGACCAACACAACGGTATTCAGTGGATCCATTCAATAGAACGAGAGATTTTAAAACAAACTTCGCGAAAAGGTTGAGGGGACAAACCCAGTAAACTCTCACCAGTTCGTTCCCTTGAGAATCGGAAACAAATTTAACGATGACATTTTCAACTAATCCTGAATATGTATATGCATTTCTATGTGATTTTCTGACTCAAAAATTACAAATTGATGTCACACAAGACGATCTTATTGCGTCAGAACTGAATTATAAACTGAGAAACATATTTTCTTTGTTTACTGTTCGTCTTCTACGTGACAAACTCAAACGTCGGCACTTTAGACCTCAATGACCACCATTTCATTTGTGTGCGTGTGCGTGTGTGTGTGTGTGTGTGTGTGTGTTGTGTGTGTGTGTGTGTGTGTGTGCAGATCCACACACACATTGAAGGATTCATTGTTGTGCCAGATAGAAGCCTAATCTCTCCATCAAGTTTAGTTAAATTGGTTCTTTTTGCGTAATCTTGCTGATGTCTTACTGAGCCATCCGAAGATCTAAACCCACCGTACTAATCCCATTAAAATTTTCCTCCGTCTGTGCCTTACATTCCATATTTTCACCACGTTTAATTGAAATCGGCTCCGTTGTTTTGGGAGGATTTTATTAAAACCCTTTACTGTGAAACGTTGATTCATACCAAATGTGCTGGCTTTGTCTTTAGGCTGCAGTCCATGCCTCCACTAAGTTTTCCTATAATAAGTACACCAACTTTTGTGTAATCCATACTGAAGAAACATATAACGCAGCAACAGCTGTTGGAGAAAACCTAACCACTATGGAGGTGGTCAACTCAAAGATCTGTAGGAGGGCCTATAGTGAAAATAATTATACGTCACTCGCCCTAAAACGGTGAAAGAAAATTGTTCACTATTTATACACTTTTTCTTAAATCTTACTAAAGCGAAGTCTCGTTTAGCTCATCAACTTATAAACACTTAACATTAACAAAAAGAAACATGTACACTTTAGCCTGCGACGCAAAATAATGGATATCTTCGCAAGATTTTCAATCAACGTAAAGCAAACGGACACACACATCGGCGGATCGACGACGAAATGGCGGCTATAGTTTGAACCCGCCGTTCTGTCGTCCTTCCAGCCTCCTTGTCCCCTGTGTCGGCCGTCTTGTCGCTGGCGACAAACCGGAAGACCGGCGACAACGATAGAGGGGAGTAGGAGAGAGATAGAGAGAGAGAGAGTAAGAGTGATAAGAGAGAAGAGAGATAGAGGGGAGGAGGGGGTAGCGAATCTGAATCCTTACAGTCTTTTTTTTTTTTCAATTTATCCCATTGCTAAACGGCGCTCTTACTCTTTTGTCTTCTTGTTTCTTGTTTGTATTCAGATTCAAAATTGTTTTCTCTTAATCGTCTCTATAAGGATATAACGTTAGTAATGAAGTTAGGAGTTTCGGGACTGATTTTGTCTCAAAATTAGTCTTACATTATTTGTTGTATATGAAGAATTGGAATAACTAGGATGGGGGACTTCCATTTTGCGTCTACATCCGACTTCGCATATATACAAGATCATCAGTGCCTTCTCAAAGTTTATGGCATTTTTTTCTTTTTGTGCCCAGTTTTTCCGTATACAATCACAACGTTCAATAAGGGTCCACGGGTTTCAGGAGGTGTCATTGGTTGAAGTTTATAACTGGTAACCAGCCGTTTGTGAAAAGTTGTTATCAAGTGCTGGTTAGGCGTTTCATTAACATTCTTTTTCCTTTTATAAATATTAATAAACCTTATACTTTTTGTCCACGCATTATTTACTTTCCCGGAACGTTGTCTTTCCTGTTTACAAAACATCGGTGAGAGTGGCTATTTGACTAGTCTAATTTACTGACAAATTTCTTTGTCCGGGGTAGGTCATTTGACCGAATGATGTAAGCTGCTTTTTTAACACAGAATATACAGAAAGCTTGTTCAACC
>JADBJO010028307.1:13691-31191 GCA_016801955.1 Conus betulinus
CTACTGCCGGTGTTATATGGCCTGATGTCACTGTTTGCACGTGCGGATTGGCTGCACGTATTGTTCGTTTTTTTTGGGGGGTTGTTTACAGTTCAGGGTGCGTTTGCTGACAACGATTTCCATTTGTGCCTGCAGTTGTTTACTATTTCTACTTTAGTATTTAGGTTGCTAAGTATGGTTTGCATAGTATTAACCATTTTTCTGTTGAACATAGGTTGCATCTTTTTGAAATGTTGTTGTATGGTGATGCCCTTTTTATGATTTTCCAGGATATGTTATAGTTTTTTTTTTTTGTCTTAAGTCTCCAAATATATTTGCTCAGTTCTGTTTGGTTTTTGTATTTTTCTTTGTTGAATGACTGTTTATGGTTTGCGTATCTGGTTTTGAAGTGATTTTCAGTGATCCCTATGTATGTTTCTTTTTCATTTTCTGATGTCACAGTGGCTTGGTATACAATGTTGTTATAGAGGCATTTGTTGCTTAAGGGACACTGTTCTTTTTTTTTCAAAATTTTGAAAAATTCTTTTCCTACGTTGTTTTTACTCGTCCATCATATGGAGGGTTGTACCATGTGATTTTCTGTTTTTCCTGCTTTTTTTGTTTTTTTGTTCATGTGTTGTTATCTGGGTTGTATTGTAGTTTGTAGCTGTAACCACTTTTTTGCAATGCCTCTTGGTATCTGCATTGCAAAAAAGTGGTTACAGCTACAAACTACAATACAACCCAGATAACAACATGAACAAAACAAAAAAAAGCAGGGAAAAGGAAAATCACATGGTACAACCCTCCATATGATGGACGAGTAAAAACAAACGTAGGAAAAGAATTTTTCAAAATTTTGACAGCATCCTTCCCAAAAGAACACAAATTGTCCAAAATATTCAACAAGAACACCATCAAACTATCATATTCATGCATGCCTAACCTTAAAAATATAATTGATTCATCCAACAAAATGAAAAGCAACACAGCAAAGAAGGGTGAAGAAAGGAAATCCTGCAATTGTGCTAAAAAGAACAGTGTCCCTTAAGCAACAAATGCCTCTATAACAACATTGTATACCAAGCCACTGTGACATCAGAAAATGAAAAAGAAACATACATAGGGATCACTGAAAATCACTTCAAAACCAGATACGCAAACCATAAAAACAGTCATTCAACAAAGAAAAAATAAAAAACCAAACAGAACTGAGCAAATATATTTGGAGACTTAAAGACAAAAAATAAACTATAACATATCCTGGAAAATCATAAAAAGGGCATCACCATACAACAACATTTCAAAAGATGCAACCTATGTTCAACAGAAAAATGGTTAATACTATGCAAACCATACTTAGCAACCCTAAATACTAAAGTAGAATAGTAAACAACTGCAGGCACAAATGGAAATCGTTGTCAGCAAACGCACCCTGAACTGTAAACACCCCCAAAAAAACGAACAATACGTGCAGCCAATCCGCACGTGCAAACAGTGACATCAGGCCATATAACACCGGCAGTAGGCGCCCCAAAACATCCTGACGAGAGCGCTGGCTCGAAACAGATCTGTTGATTTTTTAAAACTTCCTTTTATCATACTATTTTTAACAGATGTTGCTCCCCAAGGGGTTGAGCACCTTAAGATTTTTATTAGGCGTTTTAGCAGTATTTTAATAATAGCTCCTCAAGTTGAGCACTGTGGCCTGGTGAATTTCAAAATGGAGGAAATTAATTTTAGACAATCGACAAAAAATATACCATTTTCCAACCCGCAGGTTCTACTTAAAAAGATTAATAGAACAAACTGAAAATTCGTACGAAACATGAGATGGAAAGCATTTTTCTTCCTGAATCCGAATGCAAAAAAGAGGACAAAAACACATATGACTTCAAATCATGGCGATCTCCACCAGCCATAGATGAAATGAAATCTTTTGAGGATAAAATGAAAAGAATGATAGCCAACATAGAATTCAAAAAAAATCAAACAACGATTTCCAAACATCATTAAAAATGAAATAAAACAAATACAAAATGATAAAAAAAATATTCGTAAGGCTGACAAAACCAGTAATTACTACAAAATGGAACCAAACGAGTACTCACAACTTCTTGATAAAAACATTCAGAAAACTACAAAAAAGCTGATAAAACCATACACAACAACATCCGAAAAAAAGAAAAAGAACTCGTACACCACATGGATCTAGGTGACAGGGTGGAAACAACTGCAATAAAAGAAGCCTTCATAACCCTTAAAGACCATAAACCCAATTTCCACAACAACCCAACATGTAGACTAATAAACCCATCTAAATCTGAACTGGGCAAAATAAGTAAGAAAATCTTAGAAAAAGCCATAAAAAACATAAAATCAAACACTGAATACAACCTCTGGAAGAACACATATGAAGTTATCCAATGGTGGTTCAAAAACCTTAACAAACAGAAGAAACACAGTATTCATCACATTCGACATAGTAGACTTCTACCCATCCATAGACGAAGAGCTACTCACTAAAGCTCTGAAATTTGCTAATAAACACACAGACATAACAGGGTCAGAAATGGAAATCATTTTCCACACCAAGAAAACTTTACTCTACAGCAGAAATGATACATGGATCAAGAAAACGAATAAAAACTCAACATTTGATGTGACCATGGGATCGTATGACGGTGCCGAAACATGCGAACTAGTCGGACTGTTTATACTATCCAACATCCAAAAGCAACTCGGAAAACAAGTCGGACTGTACAGAGACGACGGCCTCGCCGCGCTAAACAACAATCCAAGAACCATTGAAAACAAGAAAAAGAACTAAGAACTATGCAAAATTTTCCAAAACCATAACTTAAAAATCACCATCGAAGCAAACAAAAAGGTAGTGAACTACTTAGACATAACACTTGACCTCAACAACCACATATATAAACCATACAAGAAACCTAATGACACACCCATTTATGTAAACATCAATAGCAACCACCCACCATCTATACTAAAAACCATACCCAATGGCATAAACAAGAGATTATCTAATCTGTCACATAATGAAAGAGTATTCAACAATGCAGCAGCAGATACCAAGAGGCATTGCAAAAAAGTGGTTACAGCTACAAACTACAATACAACCCAGATAACAACATGAACAAAAACAAAAAAAGCAGGAAAAGGAAAATCACATGGTACAACCCTCCATATGATGGACGAGTAAAAACAAACGTAGGAAAAGAATTTTTCAAAATTTTGACAGCATCCTTCCCAAAAGAACACAAATTGTCCAAAATATTCAACAAGAACACCATCAAACTATCATATTCATGCATGCCTAACCTTAAAATATAATTGATTCATCCAACAAAATGAAAAGCACACAGCAAAGAAGGGTGAAGAAAGGAAATCCTGCAATTGTGCTAAAAAAGAACAGTGTCCCTTAAGCAACAAATGCCTCTATAACAACATTGTATACCAAGCCACTGTGACATCAGAAAATGAAAAAGAAACATACATAGGGATCCAGTCATTCAACAAAGAAAAATACAAAACCAAACAGAACTGAGCAAATATATTTGGAGACTTAAAGACAAAAAAATAAACTATAACATATCCTGGAAAATCATAAAAAGGGCATCACCATACAACAACATTTCAAAAAGATGCAACCTATGTTCAACAGAAAAATGGTTAATACTATGCAAACCATACTTAGCAACCCTAAATACTAAAGTAGAAATAGTAAACAACTGCAGGCACAAATGGAAATCGTTGTCAGCAAACGCACCCTGAACTGTAAACACCCCCAAAAAACCGAACAATACGTGCAGCCAATCCGCACGTGCAACAGTGACATCAGGCCATATAACACCGGCAGTAGGCGCCCCAAAACCATCCTGACGAGAGCGCTGGCTCGAACTATATATGTGTGTGTGTGTGTGTGTGTGTGTGTGCACGCTCGCACGCACGTATGCACTGTGTTGTGGTTGTGAGTACCCGGTGATGTGAAAATGAAGCGCCTCAAGAAAGGGGGCAGGACAAGGATTGTTCATGGTAACCATAGGTTCTGAAGTATTGGATGAAAAGGCCCACATGTTTCCAGGAACTTTCATACAACAGACACACTGCCTTCAGCTTTAGTTGATCAAGATTCGAGTGTTAGGGCTAGGTTTCTTGAAATGCGTATCATCAACGTTTTAGTTACGGGTGATGCCGTTTTGTTTGCTTGTTGTTTGTTTTAACAAAATGTTCATGACGTGATGTTTTATATGTTATGTCCATTTTTAAGTCAATAATATCAGCTTACAGAATCTCTGTATTTTTTCTTCAGTCTTTGGTGATTTACAGAGGCACCCCCTCGTAGAGTGCTTGGGCACTGCACTGGTGACTGCCTTAAATTCATAGCTTGACACATCTGACAGGAGTATGGGTGCAGACGCTTTTTAATGTTGAAATGACAAAAGAAAGTTGTATTGAGCTGCATACTTACTTTCTCTTGGCAACGTTAACACAAAGAGAATCAGTTGAGTGTGAAACGGACTCACTGCTGTATAGTGTACAGTGTAAGGTAGATACACTTATCCTGTAGAGTGTAAAGCACCATGAAGATGTGACGCAGAAAAAAAAAAAACTCACGTCTATACAGTGTGAAGCAGACAGACTGTTGTACAGTATGAGGCAGACAGACTGTTGTACAGTGTGAGGCAGACAGACTGTTGTACAGTGTGAGGCAGACAGACTGTTGTACAGTGTGAGGCAGACAGACTGTTGTACAGTATGAGGCAGACAGACTGTTGTACAGTGTGAGGCAGACAGACTGTTGCACAGTGTGAGGCAGACGGACTGTTGTACAGTGTGAGCAGACAGACTGTTGTACAGTGTGAAGCAGACGGACTGTTGTACAGTATGAGGCAGACAGACTGTTGTACAGTGTGAGGCAGACAGACTGTTGCACAGTGTGAGGCAGACAGACTGTTGCACAGTGTGAGGCAGACAGACTGTTGTACAGTATGAGGCAGACAGACTGTTGCACAGTATGAGGCAGACAGACTGTCTCCCGCTTTGGAGACTATAAGCTTGCTGAAGGTTCATTTTGAGAAGCATTTATTATTCCACATTCACCCACTCAAGCACATACTGTCAGTTAGGCAGAATCATCTACCACTGCAGATATGAAGGCTTATCACACCCCTCTATTTCTACAATCTAAGACATAAGAGCAAGCTTTGTTTATAATTCAATATTTCTTGCAGTCATTGCAACACCAAGCTGCTCTGTAAGTTGCTGGAATGGTGCTTGGTACTTATCCTTGGAATTTATTAGTTTATCATATATATATATATATATATATATATATATATATATATATATATATATATATATATATATATATATATATATATATATATGCCTATATAACAGTCCAAGCTCTGCTGCCCTCCTGAGATCAATTGCATGCGTGCTTGCCTGCATCTGTTCTTTCTAGAGCCCCACACCTCTTGCCAGCACATTTCAAAGTAACGTTACGCCTACGGGAAAGGAAGCGATACGGAATGGGCACATGATTCCAGCACACTTTGGTTTTTCTTTCTCACTATCATTCAGAGTCTGACCTGATGACATCTAGTGTAGCCACAGTCGTCTTCGTCCCTGTCATCGGCACAGTCCACGAAGAGATTACAGGCCAGGTGAGGCTGAAGGCCAAGCAGTCCTTTCCAGTTGCCATGGAGCAGTTCCACTTTCCGCTGGGAAATCTCACTGGTCTTCTGAAATTCTGAGGAAAGAACAAATGCAAACACACACACACGCGCGCGGGCGCACACGCACATGCACGCACATATGCACACACCACGCACGGACATAAATTCATTGGCTTTGCGCGCGCTGACGTGTGCGCAATTAAGTCTCAATGACCATTAGTAAACACCGAAGCGTCGTTTTTCTCGCTTTCCCTCCTCCTCCCCTCCCCCGAATAAGCGATGTGAACTCTAGGGGGTTATTCCCCTTTTTTGATGGTGCCAGAACCTTCCTTCAGATGACGTCACAGAGAGTCGAAGAATTTCCTGGTTCCGGTGACGTCGGGTGTCCAGCTGAAGCTAGAAACATGTAAGTGCTTGGTTTTGTTCATCGTACTCTGAAAGTGAGTATTGTTTGTGCTAAGTCACCCCCCCACACACACACACACACACACACACACACAGAGAGACGAGAGAGAGAGAGAGAGAGAGAGAGAGAGAGAGAGAGAGAGAGAGAGAGAGAGAGAGAGAGGAGAGATAACGAGTGAATAGGGAGTAGTAAAACAAAATTTCCGGATAGGAAGTAGAAAGACAAGTAGAAGAAAAAAAAAAAAGTCTTCTGGTAGACCGGGGGAACATTGAATTTCTCCTACGTTAACTCAGTAAACTGAAATAAATCACCTGAAACATTGTAACAATCATACGAAGTGCAGGGGTTGGGTGGTAAGGGTTCCTCACACCACTCCAAAATTCCGTAATCTGCAGGGTCCCTCCTCCACAAGCACTGTTCGATCCTCTATATATCTTGCAAATGTGTTTGCTATCAGCCGCTGACCAGAAGGACCCGATACACTCAGTCTGAGAGGGCGGAAAGTGCTAAGACCGATGTAGAGGAACGTGAGCATCATCACGGTGCCAGATGGAATAGTGATGCTCTCATATCTGCCTTGCAGAGTTCACTGATTTGGAAACCAAGATCTGGCACCCAGATCCAGCACGCTTGCACATCTGATACAGCCATGTCTTTGAGTGAGCAGAATAAAAAAAAAAACAAAAAAACACAAAAAAAAACCTAGATAATCAGGGAACTAACTAACGAACGAACGAAATACGAATTGACTCACTGACTGACTTACGAACTAACTAGGGAAATAAATACCCAGCTAACTAGCCGACTAAGTAGTCGACCTACTAACTTACCAGCTAATTAACTAACTAACTCGCTGCCTAGCTCGATGGCAAGCTACTAAACTAAAAACAAATAATATAACTATATGTTAGGGACTGAAGTCACAGAAGGATATAACAAATTCTGTCCTCTTACTCAGCCTTCAAAATCATTTTGAATAAAGAACGAGACTGTTGACATAAGAAATGCATGATTCTAGTGTATACTTAAAGACAAATAGGTACGTGAAGATTCTATTTAGGACTGCTAGCCCCGTAGCTAATGTTGGGACACACTGTACTCTTTCCATCATCTAATGCCTGTTCTAAAGCAATTATCCTCATGCCAAAATCCACAAAGAGGGAGCGCTCGACAGGGAGGAGTGAGACAATTGGAAATAAGTCACACAAATTTATTTTCCATCTTGTTGAAGAGAGTCCAGCACAGACACCCATAGTAAAGTCTCGAAATCATTCCCCATCAAGTGAGAAAGGGCACGTGCCAAAGCGTCCACAGTGTCCAAATCAGGACTTATCTCTCTCTCTATTCGAAAATCACTCCCTTCCTTCGAAATGGTTTATGTGTCCCAAACGACAAAGCATATCAGTCTAAGCATTTCACGCCTGAATTTGAGGGAGGAGTGATTCTGGCTCTGAGCCAGAACTACTCCAAGATCATTTCCAAGGTGAGCGATTTAGGACATGGTCCTGAGGCACCAATGAGGTGAATGTACACCAGTTCCCAAACTTTTTTTTCCAGAAACAAGTACGGTTTAATTGTAGAATTCAAAACTCCAAGTATGCGTTACCTTTCGTAATTCAAAACGAAAAGGAAATCCTTCTTCGTATTTCTTGCTTTTTTTTTCCTTTTGCATTAAGCCAGATTTAATCAGACTGAATGCATTAAAAATATCCATCGATATTTACTGCTGTCCATCCCAGGAAAATCTACTTGGGTGAGACTGTCCGTTTTCTGATATTTTGCAACTGCAATAATGATATTTCAGTTTCAAAATCCAAACTCATGTCTTCCAAGGCCTTAAGCTGTCAGCCTTTCTTTTCTTACCTTTTCCCTCTTTTTCCCCCTTTTTTTCTCTTTCCCTCTTCATCCCCTATCTTCCTCCCCCCCCTCCCCCTCCCTTATTTGAACTGAAACCATTTATTGTCAAATGTATTTGCTCTTTTTCACTATCTTTTTCACGATGTTACAATTGTTACAATTAAAAGAGGAGCCTTTTACGTAGATCAGTTTCTCTTTCAAACAAAACTGTGATATCATATCCATACCCATATCGAAATTTGCTGATTACCATTTTTAAAAAATCAAAATTGTATGGCTTACAAATTTCACAAACGGGAATTTTACATCATTCGGTTCATATCCAAAAAGTACATCTGTCTCCTGTAAGGAAACTTTCTTATTTGTGTGTTTAAATATGTATCCACTACAGTCCTTCCATACTTTTTATTTTTACTTTTTGGCACCTAAAGAAAAATGTTCAATGTAGTCATTTTCATTACAGAAAGAGCACTTGATGGAATTCTTAATCCCCATTTTGAATAGCAGAATATTGGTTGGATAGATGTTATGAAGACGCTTCCAATGTAGTAGTCTCAGTCTTTCTCCTTTAGTGCATTTATTTGTAATTAACCAATTATGCTCTATTAGACCTAGTCCGTATTTTTGTTGCCAAAACTTTTGACCACATGGCTCTACTATCGTCTTTGATAAACTAAGTCGAATAATTCTAGGGGTTATTTTCTATTGTACTTTTACCTCTCTAAATTGATCATCATTGTACGACTGTATTAATGATTCAGCTGTTCGTGCTCTTAGGGCTGTACGCAGTGCATTGTACTCAATTGTCTCGTTGCTTTTATACTAATCTTTTGGCATAGAGTTCCAAATGACATCACTGCGCCATCTGTAAAAATATCTTCAATAAAATAGATTCATGCGCAGACCCAGTCTTTAAAAGATAATGTGTTTGTTTCTAAATACTATCTGTGTGTTATTCCATATATTATTGTGATTTATTTCAATTAGTTTGCTATTTTTTAGGTCTTGCATATTGTCAATCCAGTACCGAGAACCTGTTTCCAGAATTCAGACTTTATGTAACCAAGCCCAGAAAACAATTTCGCATTAGTATCTGACAAGAAGCACGATAAGTTAACACTAAGCTGGAGAAAAGAAATCTAGGAAGCATCGACCAGATCTCTCCATTGGATTGTAATAAACTGACAGCCCAGTTTATAATAAAAGAAGTTTGCATCGTTTTTAAGTCGATCATATTGAGCCAACCTTTACCTGTCTCATTACAAAGAACCACCCGTTTTACTTTCTCGAACGCTTGGGTATTTGAAAATTTCTTTTTCCAGAGAAATCTAAACAACATTGTGTTAAGTTTATTAAGCACATGCGGTGGCAGTATTAATGACTGCATAACATGCACAAACTGTGAAATCAGAAATGTCTTGATTACATAGAGTTTTCCACTAATGCTAAGATTTCTTTTTGACCAAGATACCATTATTTGCAATCTTGCGGACCAATGTTCTTCAATCTGTGAAGCTGGTATCGAGTTACAAAAACACAATTCCAACAATTTTTACTTTTCTTTAAATCTTACATAATATAGATTTTCTTTATGTGTTTTCATTCTGCCAAGCCACATTGCCTCTGTTTTGTTTTTATTCATTACTAGATTAGTAAATTCAGAGAATTTATCTATCATATCGAGAGCTCTTTTCATTTCATCTTTATTACGAATAATTAGTGTGACATCGTCTGCATAGAGCAATATCTTTAGAAGAGGGGTAGGGAATGCCTCAGAAGCTGCGATGGGCATTTCAAGGCCCTTAAGCTGATTATCATCTCTTATTTTGATGGCCAGCATTTCTAAGGCTATTATGAAGGCAAGTGGAGAGAATGGACATCCTTGTCTTACGCCTGTATTGACTGGAAAACTCTCTGATAACCAACCTAAGTAACTGATACTACTCTCGGTATTTGTACCTAATACGTTTACACATCTGACAAAGTATTCCCCAAGGCAAATTGTTGGAAAGCCCAAACAATAGATTCCTTTGAAACTGAGTCAAAAGCATGGCGGTAATCAACTGCCAACAGAATACCTGGCTTATCTAGTGTGTTCATCATATCTATAGCATCATCAATCAGTCTAACCATTGTACTGATTTGTCTTCCTTTTATAAATCCAACCTGGTTTTCATTTATAATGCAGGTGATTATCTTTGTTAGGCGTAAAGCAAAACACTTAGCAATTATTTGTATTTGTGAGAGATATTGGACGCCAATTGGCCAATTCATCATGTGGAAGATTTTTTTTTTTTACCTTTGTGTAGGAGGGTCATTACAGCTTGTTTTTGCGTAGCTGACATCTCACCTTTGAGGTAAGCCATATTGAATGATTCATATATCATATTGTTCAAATTTAGACCAAAAAGAACTCTATGAAACTGGTTGTAATTCCATCTGGTCCCTTCATTGCTTGTAGGGAAACTGCAATCTCCACAAGCGAGAGTTCTGAGTCAAGGTTCAACTTTTGTTCTTCTGTTAATTTAGGGATTCGGGTTCCATTCATGAAATCGTTTGCTGCTTTAGCATCGAATTGTCTAGCTGTGCTATACATTCCTCTGTAGAACCGTGTTTTGTTCTCTCATAATTCCTCCCTGTGATGTTATAACATCTCCCTGAGGAGTTTTTTAAAGTGTCTATTATTTTTGCACTGGCTCTTGCCTTTTCCAGATGAAAAAAAATATTTAGTATTCCCCCCCTCTTCTATGAATTTAATTCTAGATCTTATTTGTGCACTTCTGGTTTCTTGACAAGCAAATGTTTCTAAGGTTCGTTTTAGCGATTCTATTTTATTCATAGATTGTAGGTTACCAGGGCCTGCAGATAAAGCCTTTTCAGCATCATTCAATTGAAGCTGTACTTCTTTGAGGTAGTTTTTCTGTTTTTGCTTTTTTTTCTGTGCTGTATGCAATACAGAACTCCCGTATTTTGATTTTACGCAAGTCCCATTTTATCTGAGCGTCTAAATAGTCGCATTCTTCAGTGTATTGTTCAATCATTGAGTTCGTATCTTGGAAAATTTGCATCATGTAATAAACTATCGTTAAATTTCCATTAGGAAGGGCCTTTATTGTTATGTGACACTCTGTATTTTAATTCAACTAGTCTGTGATCAGTATGTGGCACCGAAACGATGTCACATGACAAAACTTTGTCAAAAATACTGTCTGTTGCCAGAATGTAATCCAGTCTCCTGGCAGTAAACGGATTTCTGCGACTCCAACTATATTCTTTTCCATCGAGGTGATGTAGCCGCCATACATCATTCAGAGCACAGTTAAAAACCATGCTCTGAAAAACTACAACATCTCTCACCCCGTGTGGCTGTCCACTAATGATATCTACGTCGTTATTTAACACGCAGTTAAAGTCGCCACAGAGAATATGTTCACCCTCTAGTGATTCAATATATTTAGTTAATTCATCATAAAAGGTTTTCTTTTCTTTTGAAGCATTCGGCGCATATGTATTGATTATGTTTACCTCATGTTGGTCGTCATTATAAGTTACCGTGATAATTCGGTATGTTTTGCGTTTACACTGTACTTGATGGGGGAAACACTTTATGATCAAAGTGATCTGACCTTTGCTTTGATTGGAGGAGGGAGAGCAAAATAATGTACCACCCCATTCCTTTTTCCCACAAGTCTCTATCTTTATCTAGAATAAAAGATTCTTGCAAACAGATTATATCATACTTATTTTGCTTTAAGTATCTAAAGATACTTTTTCTTTTCAAGTTATTACGAAGGCCGTTCTCACTGAGTGAGCAAATTGTTATCGAGTTCATTTTCAGTTAATCTTGATATTATCACCATCTTTCAGCCTTGTGAGGCCTTAAAAAAAAAAAAAAAAGAAGAAAAAGAGGGGGAGGGGGGGGGGAGGGTGAGGGTGAGGGGAAATCTACGTGAAGTTCCATAATCGTTGTCCATAAACAAAGCATTACTAATCCCATGGGAGGCATCTCAGTTTTCTGCTGTCCCACTCATGTGAGCGAATTATCCGCTGTCTGAGTGTGGTTGGCTTTGATGGTGGTTTGTCCATCATTGATGAACGCCGGGTTTTATTTTGTGGAAATCTTTCCGGACTGAAGTTTTTCCGCGAGTTGGTGACCTTCTTTGACAGTTTACCTGGGCTGTCTGAGGATTACGGGGAATTTCATCTTTTTCTTGAAGCTGGAGTGCCAGATCTAGTCCGCACTTTGTGAGCAGTTGTGACTCTGGAGATCTGGGTCTGCTCCTGTCGGGTTGTTCTGGCTGCTCCCCTGTTGTGATTGCAGTGGTGGCTGTAGGGGATGTAGTGCTGTCACCTTCCTCGTCGTGATACACATCTAATTCTTTGCTGGATGGGGGTTCAGTGTTGGACTCCGCCGAGAGTGAAACAGCGGCTTCTTTTTCGGGCTGAGTCAGGTCACACTGAGGAGACCCTTTCTTGTGTACTGGTTTTCTACAGTTCATGCAGACGATGCTGTTTGGGCAGTCACTGACAGAATGACCTTTTTGAAGACATTTTCTGCAGTCTGATTGCTCCCGTTTCTGCATTTCCTTCTGCTCAAAGTGAAACAGAGTGGCTTTAAAGGGGCCCATTTCAAGGCGCTTTGGAGAGGTTTCTCAGGAACTTCAATGCAGATCAATCTACGTTCTGTGAGCCAACGCGTGAGTGCCCCAGAACGGTCCCTGTCACGCTCCATGTGGAGCGCTGTGCGTGCGTTAATCCCCGGTTTCTTCAGTGCATCATGAATCTCCTTGTTTGCGAATGATAGGGGAAGATTTCCTATCGTCAGTTTTGGTGTTTTTTATTTCTCTGTCACTGTCTTTAGTGGACACAATGAGTGGTTTTTTTATCGCACACAGTCACTAGCGTCCCTCGCAATACAATACCTTGGAGAAGGAGTTTTTGTGCGGGCATCCATAGAGTTTGCATAAATTCTCCACACCCCAAGTTTCTGGGCTCTGAGAATCGTGCCATAACCTGTTCTTTTTTCACACGCACCACAAATGCCAGACACACTGTATGTTTTATCAGCTTCACCCGGTAGGCTTTTTGAATGGATGAAAACCGGCAAAATATTCGCATTTGACGCGATTGAGTTAGCCATCATTGACATTTTTCAAAGTCAGCTACCGGCGATAATGCGGGGGAAAAAAAGAAAAAGAACACACATACACACAAAAAACTAGTGGGGAAAAAAGCTGTACCGTGGCACTGTAGGCTAAACTGCGATGAGAAGGGGGAAAAGTCCCCCCGAAAAAAAAAGACAAGTCAGTGTGTTAACTGTCAAGGAAGGGAAAAGAAACCTAGCGCTGAACACTGTAGCAGCAAAAGCACGCAAACGCAGAGCTCACAAAAAACCCAATCGACTTCGGTGGATGTCAGCAGTGAACTCCCCAGTTCCCAAACTTACCAGTCTTATGTGACGGTGTGGTGGAAATAGGCACATGCTGATATCACTCGGTGGAATATTCATCAACCATGTCTCAAATCACTCACATGGGGGTGAGTAAGAAACAGAGTAGGCAGTAGTTTCGACTAAGGTCCAGAATCACTCTTCTCTGAAATATGGGCTCATCAGTCTATGTCTCATGAAACAGCTCGCGATTTCTGGTAAGTAGAGGACCAGAACCTTGAAGAGAATGACAGAGGCGGCTGAGAAGAATTCCAGCTGGTTCTGGTCGAGGAGGAAAAAAAGCGAAATTCATAAGGCTTGAATTTCCCAGCATGGAACAGGTGTCCGATAGCACTTTGCACGTCTTGAGTCGCCCACCCATCCAGAAGTCTGGGGTTCGATTCCAGGCGGCGCCACGAAAACAAGTCTGACAGCAGAAGGACATCTAGAAGTCATGATCTGGATAAGGCCGGCCCTTTTAAGGTGTAAGGAGTCCAGGCTGAAATGCTTCACAGAGACGTATGTCTTCTCCGAAGTCCCTCTGCTGTCAAACTCTACCAAGAGTTTCTTCCTACAACTAGGTAAAAGGTATTGTGCTCAAGGATTAGCTTAGACATTCAACTAACAAACATTGAAACGCATGATTGGCTACAATGCATTCAAATAAGATTTCCAAAATAGTATCGGGTATTTTACGTATTCTAATTCAAGGCCTATTCCTCAGTTAACGATGAATATTGGGATTTCGTAACCTTTTCCTCCCTATGACACAACAATATGTAACATCGCTTTCTTTTCTACCTTTTTTTCCTTTTGTTTTTCTTTTTTCTTTTTTTTTTTCTTTTTTGAAGAGACGCATCCGATGCAGCAAGTTCTAGGCGATTCAAATGGACTGCAGCAGGGTTACCAGAGTGGAATGTGGGGGAATTCAACAAAGGTCAGTTGTAAATACACGCACAGAGAAGGCACAGCCAATTGTCACTCTGACATGAGATGATCGTCGTGCTTGTACAACAGATCTGGAATCAATACAGAATAGAATTTGAAAGTTAGACAAGGGAAAGTCAAATAGATAGTTCAAACTCCAGAAGAAAACGTGTTCAGTTTGAAACATCCAGGTATTCCCTCTAATGTGATAATGTCTATCCACCTAAGTTTCGTGAAACAAAAACCATGCTTGCAAAACAATGCTGGAACACAAAGTCACCTGTTTATAGATTGAAATAAATTGGATGGTTTCGACAAGTTTTGGTGCATGCAAATATGATAAATTTTTTGTCTTTCTTTTACTTCGTAAACTTTATTTAAGATCGGCCACGCTGATTTCCCCCATTTGAAGTTATAGACCTACCAAATGATAACCGACAATCTGTTAATGAAATCTTATACGAGTCAGTGACAGGTAGATCAATGAAAAACAAGAAACGGATAATTCTACGCTCCCATGTATTCTACAGTCTAAAAGCTATAACTCCTAGACACTGCTGCTGAAGACACAAATTCGACTTGTACAAAACGCAGGCATAGGGCATACTAAACACACTTAGAAACTTCCGCAAAAAAGGATGGTTCAAGCTTGCTAATATACCCGACGCCTTGTACATTCACGCACCAACAAGAAGAAAGGAACAAAACACAAGAAAGGATATGTTTAAGTTTGGCAAAAGGTTTTGATTTAGAACATGGTCGACCAGGAACACACAGTAGAACAGAAGCAAATGCAGATGGCCTCGGTTTGACTGGTATGACAGGACTCATCAAATGTTGCAGGGAGAAGCAAACGGCAAAAACAACAAACAAGAAGAGATGACTGTTTGCTCCCAAGGTGAGTTTATTACACACCATAAACTTTAAAGGAATGCCGATATTGCGCCGATTCACTAAGCACAAGGCAAAAACGGGGCACACGGAGCAAACGAGAAAACATCCGCAAAACAGGAATTTCAAGCTTGCCCATATACCCCACACCTAACATACACATACAGCATTAACTGAATAAAAACATACACACATATACGTGAGCATTTATTTAAGACTTGTGTATCTTGTTGATCTTGTTAGAAACTTTCTCAAAAAAAGGACAGTTCAAACGTTGTCAAAAGTTCAAACTGCTGAACGGGAACATATACATGTAACCTCTGTATGGTTGAAATAATGCAGGAACATGAAAGGTGGTTTTTTGTATTTACTTTTTGGGATGTGGAGAGGAGACTGATTTGTTTAAAATGTTCCTTCTAAACATAAGCAGTGTCTTCGACTTGAGAATGACTGGTATGATCGATAGGGTCGTCTCCAAACAATTCACAGAGAGCTTGTAAGAATAAGGTAGATCGTTTATATCTTTTGCGGAAAAAATAAAATAGGTCCAAGGACAATGCCTGGACCAAGGACAATGCCTAGAGGAATACCACAATTATTTGAGATGCAGAGGAGAAGAGGTATGTCCTCTGCTGAAATCAGATTGACATCTCTGTTATTTATGAATGGCGTTTTGATTTCTGATGAAATGTTTATAAACATAATGATCTCCCTTTTCACCAGTGCATTAATGGCAAGTTGTTTTCCATATATGTGTATTTTTCAAAAACAATGACATAACCGGTATTAAATAGAATTATACTGTGCAAAACATAGCAGTCATGTGTTCAAGTGCAATAATGAATGGAATTCTTAGAAGTCACTATTCTTTTGGCGTTGATTAAATGTTTCATCTCAATATTACGTTATTACAATTGCGCATTGTAAAAGTGACGATGCTATCGTGAGTACTGATCATTATGTTTCATTAGTTTATATTTCGAGATTGGTTCAGCCAAACTTAAATGAGATCTACTAAACGGATCGTAAAGAAATTTCGTAGAAAACTTCAGTGCAGCTCGGGGGGTCGAATGGCTGAAGTATATATTTTGGTTTATACGACAGTGGTATGAAACTAGAAAGTTCGAGAAGGATCTGTTGTGTAGATAAGGGCAGATCTCGGGTACACTCAGCATAATCACGCAAAATCCACAGGGTCGATTTAAGGAAATCTGTCGAAAACTTGGAATGAAGGCCAAGGACGGAACTTTTATGATGAATTCTATGCAGATCAGACCTGCAGATGCGGGGATGAATCTGGTGTCCGTTTTGCAAGAGTCTGCCAGAAACACGAAACTGATTGTAACGAAACTTAGTGAAAAGATTGAAAGTATCACAGGGACGAACAGGTCTGTGATGCGATGACCAACACAACGGTATTCAGTGGATCCATTCAATAGAACGAGAGATTTTAAACAAACTTCGCGAAAAGGTTGAGGGGACAAACCCAGTAACTCTCACCAGTTCGTTCCCTTGAGAATCGGAAACAAATTTAACGATGACATTTTCAACTAATCCTGAATATGTATAATGCATTTCTATGTGATTTTCTGACTCAAAAATTACAAATTGATGTCACACAAGACGATCTTATTGCGTCAGAACTGAATTATAAACTGAGAAACATATTTTCTTTGTTTACTGTTCGTCTTCTACGTGACAAACTCAAACGTCGGCACTTTAGACCTCAATGACCACCATTTCATTTGTGTGCGTGTGCGTGTGATGTGTGTGTGTGTGTGTGTGTGTGTGTGTGTGTGTGTGTGTGTGTGCAGATCCACACACAATTGAAGGATTCATTGTTGTGCCAGATAGAAGCCTAATCTCTCCATCAAGTTTAGTTAATTGGTTCTTTTTTGCGTAATCTTGCTGATGTCTTACTGAGCCATCCGAAGATCTAAACCCACCGTACTAATCCCATTAAAATTTCCTCCGTCTGTGCCTTACATTCCATATTTTCACCACGTTTAATTGAAATCGGCTCCGTTGTTTTGGGAGGATTTTATTAAAACCCTTTACTGTGAAACGTTGATTCATACCAAATGTGCTGGCTTTGTCTTTAGGCTGCAGTCCATGCCTCCACTAAGTTTTCCTATAATAAGTACACCAACTTTTGTGTAATCATACTGAAGAAACATATAACGCAGCAACAGCTGTTGGAGAAAACCTAACCACTATGGAGGTGGTCAACTCAAAGATCTGTAGGAGGGCCTATAGTGAAAATAAATTATACGTCACTCGCCCTAAAACGGTGAAAGAAAATTGTTCACT
>JADBJO010028308.1:13418-20289 GCA_016801955.1 Conus betulinus
TTATGCCTCTGGGGTGAACTGGGAGTCAGTATGAGCGGCGTGGGGGATTTGCTCTGGGGTGAACTGGGAGCCGGTATGAGCGGCGTGGGGGTTATGCCTCTAGGGTGAACTGGGAACCAGTATGAGCAGCGTGGGGGTTATGCCTCAGGGGTGAACTGGGAACCAGTATGAGCAGCATGGGCGTTAAGCCTCTGGGGTGAGCCGATATGAGCGGCGTGGGAGTTATGCCTCAGGGATGGCACAGAAGAGGAGACAGGAAAAAAAAAAAACATCTTGCAGCTAGGCAGACAGACAAACAAGCTAACAAACAGACGAGGGTGAGAACGTCACTTCTGTGGCGGAGGTCAAAACATCGAGGCCATCACTTTGTGTTGAGGCCACGCTCCTAATTCCAAGAAACAACAGCGCGTGATTCTGAGAAAATTTGTCCTTTCGGTTTCTGTCAAGGGATTTCTACGATGAGTTACGGGTAGTGAAGGTGTGGGCGTGTGTGTTGTACAGTTTGATGGTCATTGTGGTCATTGTGGTGTACGTTGATCTATGTATTGGGACTGGAACTGTTGACCTATGGATACTGGGTCTGGGTCAGCTCCTAGTTTGGGTGAGGACTGTTGTTATCCGCCTTGGTTATATTAGAATTAATTATGTGCATGTGATGTGTTGATGGAAGTGTGTGTGTGTGTGTGTGTGTGTGTGTGTGTGTGTGTGTGTGTGTGTGTGTGTGTGTGTGTGTATGTGCTTGCGTGTACGCAGTCGCGTGTTTGCATGACTGTAAAGATGGGGTAAGAGAGAGAGAGACAGAGAGAGAAAGAGAGAGCGAGAGAGAGAGAGAGAGCGCTCGCACACACACACACACACACACACACACACACACACACACACACACACACACACACACGCACACACGCACGCACGCACGCACGCACGCACACACACACTTGTACACAGAAACATACATGATAAATAGACCCTTAACACCTGGATTTATAAAAAAAATCTGTCATTTGTAAATAAAAACATAAACAGACATAAAAATCAGAAATTGTATGAAGTGTGTATAATAAAATCAAGCAGCACATAAATACAAAAATCGGAACATTGTATGAAGTGTAGAATAAAATCAAGCAGCACATAAATACAAAAATCAGAACATTTGTATGAAGTGTATCATAAAATGAAGTAGCAACAAGGCACCAGTTTCATGAACATTTTTCTTTTTGTTTGGAATGGCACGAACAAAAATAACAAAAACACATTTCGGATTAGAAATCTTTTTTCCCCCATTTTGATTAATATTCTCAATTTCCTGACCCCAAACAACTCATTCAGCCTTAAACATATTTCAAGTCAAAACAATTCTATAATTATCTCTCACTGTTGACATCTACGTCGTATATGAGGCTGTGGCGTTTCATGAATTCATGAATCATGTGACAGTGTTCGTTGTACATTATTTTAACCAGATTTAGATCAGCTAACTGAAAAACGTGTATCTATAGTATACACAAAATCAACATCAAAACAAAACTGTACTATATAACACATATACAAATATATTCGAAAAAGAGACTGACACAATCAAAATCAGGTTTTTAAACAACAACAACAACAAAATTCACTGTGACAGTTTTGGCCAGACAGATGTTTGGCTGAAGGTTGCAAGAAGACAACTGGACACTTCAGATGATCGGATGAAGTGTAGGACAGGCTTCAGAAAGGGCTGGGGGGTAGGGTCCACGACCGGCAAGTAGCAGAAGTCCAGCCGTCGGAATGCGCATGTGCAGCATGGGGAGATGAAGGGGAGACCATCAGACCAGTCAACGAGGACACCCGGAGGTATCGATCCAGCTTGAGTAGCAGGCCTTGAATAGAGATGAAGGGAAGGTTAGTGATACCCATGAAGCCGATCACCCAGGCTATGAATCAGAACTAGTCACCAGGCAACCAGAATCAGTGCATTCAGTGTGTGTGTGTGTGTGTGTGTGTGTGTGTGTGTGTGTGTGTGTGTGTGTGTGTGTGTGTGTGTGTGTGTGTGTGTGTGTGTGTGTGTGTTCCATACACACACATCCTACACCTCTCCCCCACCCCCCACCATCCCAGATATAGAACGCTCCAAGATAACCTCAAAGTTAAGTATAAAAAAGAAAGAAAACAAAAATATCAGCACCATTCAAAATATCAACAATATTGCAAAATTTATAATTACTTTAAACTGTAAAAACAGCCTGCAGAGTTAAATAGAAATCAGGAATAAAAGATTTACTGGTAAGTAAGATGTTTGAAGTGGGGGGTGAGAGAGAGAGAGAGAGAGAGAGAGAGAGAGAGAGAGAGAGAGAGAGAGAGAGAGAGAGAGAATTCATAGGGGTGTGAAATTGGAAACAGACTTGTATGAACATTTTAACTATAAAAACATTCCCTGTTAACTAAGTACGGAATAAAAGAGCACAACATTTGAATGCCAAGAAATTATGTCACAAACAGTATGATTGTTTAAACAGTAAAAAGAAGACAATCAAAGTTAATATATTTGTAGTAAAAATAGCTTGGATGGGGGGTAGTCCTTTACACACACACACACACACACACACACACACACACACACACTTATATAATTTAACAATACAACATGACATTCCCTGTTAAGCACCAAGTAAGGAATAAATGTGGACATAACTTCATTACCATGCTATGATATCACAGAAAAGTATGATTATTTAAACAGTAAAAGAATATAATCAAGTCACATATTATCCAGGGATAAAAAAACTATAATAAAGATAACTTGGAAGGAGTGGTCCTTAACATTAGCAAAATAGCACACCTACACACACACACACACACACACACACACACACACACACATACACACACACACACACACACACACACACACACACACACAGAGACACATACACACACATTGTATAAGCATTTGAACAGTAAAACATAACATTTTCCAGCAGACATGTAGTAAGGAATTAATAAGAACAAAAATTCCGATTAAAGCCATGTCCATTTGGGGGGGGGTGGGGGATAGGGAGCCTCGGTAGGCTGGGTGAAGGACGGTAGGGAATGGAGGATTTAGGAAATGACGAGGGTGGATGGGGGAGGGGGGGGGGGACTAAAAGAAAATAGCCATGCAAGACCAGACAAAGTCTCTATGAGGACAAAGAAGTATCTATCGGGGAAAGCTGGGTTGCGTGAGGTAAACTGACAGGAGGGCAGTGTAATCATGGCACACACAGAGAATGATTCAGTTATAACATCAAACACATCTCGTCATACATAGATTTACTTTTATTGTGTTCGTCCCCAACCAGATAGTGACTCAGAGAGTCTTGACCCACTGCAAGGAAACATACAGCTGATGGAATTGACTTACTGACTGACTTAATCCTCTTCGCTCCAACGGGAGCATAGGGCCGTCACTGCAGATTTCCAACGTGTGCGGTCTTGGGCTGCCCGCTTTGCCTCACCCCCAGGACAGCGTGATGGTTGTCACTGGGCGGCCTCGCTTTCTCTTTCCTTGAGGGTTGCAGTCCAGTGCCTGCCGTGTGGTGTTGTCCGGGCCTCGGCGTAGGATGTGCCCGATCCACTTTCGGATTCTGATGGTGTCTCTGATTGGTCTCCGATTTGTCCGGCGCCACAGCTCCTCATTGGCAATTATGTCAGGCCACCTGATGCGGAGGATCCGCCGCAGGTATGTGTTGATGAAGACCTGCAACTTGTGCTCCAGTCCTTTGGTGAGTCTCCAGGTCTCCGAGCCATACAGCAGCACATATCTCACGTTGGTGTTGAACAGTCTCAGTTTGGTGTGAAAATGGACGTTTGCGCTCCTCCAGATGGGCTTGAGGGTGGTGGATGGAACTGAAAAAAGGAAAAAATGATAGGCTCTCAACCCACTGACTGGGAGATACACTATTAAAAGGCTAAAAGACGTGGAAGAGAACAAACTCCCTCAGTGATGACTTACTTTCGATACGTGATTGTCTTGTCACTTTCTGGAGGTCATTCTTCATCAGCATGTCTTCCTGTTGACGTGGACTTGTGCCGTACTCCAGGCACCTCTCATCCATCCGTGGACAGGGCGAGGACAATAGCGAACGAAGCTGGTTGGCCAGCTGGATCCAGTCTCGATCTCCAAACGTGCGCACGTCCACTCCATTGGTCCGCAGCTGTTCCAGACCTTCCACAGTCTTCTCATGGTCAGCCAGCGAGACGCTACGAAGATGAAAGCATTTCTTCTCTTCACATGATGGTCTTCGAATCTTGTAGAGAAAGGCTGCCACCATATCGATTTTTACTTTCACGTTAAATTTAAGATTCGCATCAGTTACGAACTGTCTGATTGTGTCGCTGCACTTTCGACAGGGGGAGTAATTTATATACCATTGAATCGTTTGTGATAGTATCGAGTGAGATTGCAATAGATGAGTAAGAGCAGTGACTGCTTTAAGTTCAGAATGACTTCCTTTGTCATTCTTGACAGGGTGAATGACTGTCTTTAGGTTTGGCGAGTCAGGACTGTACTCTGTGTATACCAACACAGAATACACTGTTTTCCCCCACCATTCTCCGTGCAAGCCACTCTTCCAAAATTTGTCAAAAATATCCTCCCCTGATGCCATCATGATCAGTCACAATTGTATAAGTTGTAATACTTACATACACGACTTAACAGTGGGGTATAGTCGCATTCGTTTTGGTTCTGTAACTCGATCACACCGTCGTCCATAGCACAGTCAATGGTTTTTTTTTTTCTTTCTCCTTTGTTTCTGTTCAAACGTCCACAAAAGACAGCCAAAATGATTTGGTGTTTGAGCAAAGCTCTCTTCCTCTCAGTGTGTTCAACTTACTGGCGACGTTGAATATCACACTTTTGCTGACATATTTTGTGTGGTGCAACTCGCGGCTATTTTTAGAGATTTTTTGTTCCCCAACATAGTATGACAGACAATGCTGATGTTTTTGGAAGCTTCTAGGAATCGGAAAACCCCTTCAAATCGAAACTTTCAGTCAGCGCTACTGTAAGTCTTCTGGGCTCAGTAGTTATGGTAGTGCCTGATGGGAAATTCCCGTCCCTCGCTCTCTCTCTCTCTCTCTCTCTCTCTCTCTCTCTCTCTCTCTCTGTCTCTCTTTTGCGCGCACGTGTGTGTGTGTGTGTGTGTGTGTGTGTGTGTGTGTGTGTGTGTGTGTGTGTGTGTGTGTGTGTGTGTGAACCGTTTTACATTTCAATGTTTTCAGTTAGTCACATGTTAAGATTCAAGTCGCATAAGTATATTCCTTTTGCGATATGAAGTATTCTATAGAAGCGAAGTGGTCTGTTTGATAACAAACGACTTTATGTATAACAGTCATGAAAAAAAAGATTAATAATGAATAAAAAGTAACCGAACTGAAGGCAAGCCAATTTTCGGTATCAACATTTACATTGATATACAATCGATGCATTCAAAATCGAATTCACAATCCAAGCATCTTGAAAGAAAAGTACAGTTTGAACATCTTTCCAAGTTTTATAAGATTACTTCCCGTAAGCTGTAATTTTCTCCTGTCTGCAATAATTACATTTATTGGACATTCACATTGAAGCCTGGTACTTTCTAGACACCAGCGTATCATAGCTTCGGTCGAAGTACCATATTTTGGGTCATTCTAGAATAAAATGGTATTTTCCTTCTCTCTTACCAGATTCGATACCTTGCTTATGTCTGCTCTAACAAATTCTGATTAATGTGCCTACGTATGTATCTGGAAGTTGATAAATGTACTGTTCATGGCAAAAATTCTGTTTTATATTTAAAGCATTTATTTTTCTCCTGTAGCGACCGTTTCCATGACTGGACATGACCATCTCCCAAGCTCTGTAGGACTGTAGGACTGTAGGATTGGGAGTACCAAACGCAGTCATTCCAACCTTCAGAATGCAGTATACATTTCTTCGAATATTTTGCTGCCAGTACTTAGTACTTTTCATGTAAACGTAAGTAAAAACGGGACAGTTATACACCTATCGAGAACTGAAATGGGAAAGAAACCCGTTTCTCCAAGGAGCATAATTGTACAACGATGTAAACGGGAAGCATTTTCAAAAATATGATTCGCAATTGTTCTAACACAAGAACATTTTCATAGCACCATACTTCACCCCTACGCAATATGTCAGGAACGACCACTTTCTTATACATTTCGAGATGTGTGTGTGTGTGTGTGTGTGTGTGTGTGTGTGTGTGTGTGTCTTTCATTTGTGTGTGTGTGTGTGTGTGTGTGTGTGCGCACGCGCGCGCGCGCGCGCGCGCGCGCGCGCGCGCGCGCGCGTGTGTGTGTGTGTGTGTTGTGTGTGTGTGTGTGTGTGTGTGTGTGTGTGTGTGTTGTGTGTGTGTGCGTGTGTGTCTCTGTCTGTGGTAATGAGTGTTTGCGTGCGTGCATGTGTGTGTATCCAGGTTTGCGCGCGTACTTATTTGTGTGTGTGTGTGTGTGTGTGTGTGTGTGTGTGTGTGTGTGTGTGTGTGTGTGTGTGTGTGTGAGCGTGCATACGTGCGTGGTTGCGTGTAAGCATGTGTACGTGCGTGCGTGTGTGTGCGCGCGCGTGCATGTGTGTGTGTGTGTGTTGCATCATGTCCATTATCCTCATCCACATCGATCAGCATTACAGATCTTAGAAAAAAAAGTCTGAGTAACTGTGGGCCTTTCATGCTCTGCTCTTATGATGACTTCAGTGCTGGAGTCCCTGTCCACGTCTGAAACCTTGGTGAGAGTTCATGTGGAGGCTGCCAGTATTATCAAGGTCATTGGGACTGTCGTTGGCATTGGGACATGGTGGCAGACATGTGGCGCCCTCTAGAGGGGGATAGTTCACTCACGTTGGCTC
>JADBJO010028309.1:0-17500 GCA_016801955.1 Conus betulinus
CTCCTTGATCGCTCCCTTACCATCAGCCCACTTTCTCCCTCCTTCCTTTTCTTGCCGCAGACACACTCGCACACACACTCGCACGCGCGCAACACACACACACACACACACCACACACACACACACACACACACACACACACACACACAGATATATATATATATATATATATACAGACAGAGAGAGAGAGACAGAGAGCGAGAAATAAACATATATAGACACACCACACACACACACACACACACACACACACACACACACACACACACACACACATATATATATATATATATATGGTTATAAACAAAGCTTGCTCTTAAGTCTTAGATTGAAGAAAATTGGGGGAAATAAGCATTTTATATCTGCAGTGGTCGATAATTCTCTGCCTAACTAACAGTATGTGCTTGAGTGGGTGAATGGGGAATAATAAATGCTTCTCAAAATGAGCCTTCAGCAAACTATAGTCTCCAAAGGGAAGACAATCTCCATGGGGGGGAGGAAACTGACTAAAACATATAAATCCTGGTCAGATACCGGTATTTCGAAACCTGATTACTTCTCCTCAGTGACCGCGGTGTGCAATATCCGTGTTTGTTTGTTGTTGAATTTTCAAACAAACAAAAAAAAAACCAAAGGTGCCACCTAAGAAGCAAAAGAAACATCATGAAAGAGCAAAACAAGCTACATTTTATTGTGAAAAGTAGAAAAGCTAACTTCTGAAGACACAAGTCCTCTTACGACATATTTACTCACATGCACGCACAGAGAGAGAGACACTTACACTAACATCTTTTATTGACATTGGCAAATAACCTTTTTGTCAAGGGGGTACAATGTCTTTTTTTTGCATAGAAGAAAAGAAAACAAAAGAAAAACTGCAAATTAGGTGTCTCCACAACTAAGCAAATTAAGAAATTATTTCCAGAGAGAGAGAGAGAGAGAGAGAGAGAGAGAGAGAGAGGAGAGAGAGAGAGAGAGAGAGAGAGAGAGGAGGAGAGAGAGAGAGAGAGAGACACACACAGACACAGACAGACACAGACCCACAGACACAGACAGTGACACACACGCACACAGAAATTCTTGATCTTATGCTACAGCGGTCACCACGAAAATCATACAGCTCGTGAGCAGGAGGAGCTGTCCAGGAGAAGTCAAACTTTCTTTTTTTTTTTGTTGTTTTTTTTTCCTTTTCACCCCAGATCAGCCAGTTCTGATTTTTTTGGGGCTGAGCCGATTCACCAGAAAGACCACAAGGCACGCGCGCGCGCGGTCTGTAGTGTGTGTGTGTGTGTGTGTGTGAACTAAGTTCAATAAAACGTGAGAAGCGTGTGTGTGTGTGTGTGTGTGTGTGGTGTGTGTGTGTGTGTGTGTGTGTGTGTGTGTGTGTGTGTGTGTGTGTGTGTGTGTGTGTGTGTGTGTGTGTGTGTGTGTGTGTGTGTGTGTGTGAGTGTGTGTGTTGTGTGTGTGTGTGTGTGTGTGTGTGTGTGTGTGTGTGTGTGTGTGTGTGTGTGTGTGTGTGTGTGTGTGTGAACTAAGTTCAATAAAATGTGAGAAGGTCTGTCTGGATCCCCAGCACCCCTACCACACTACTCTCCTCCTCCTCCTGCCTAGACGTTCCCTCAGTCCCTGATCCTTCTCCGCCCCATCCCCCCCCCCCCCCCCCCCCGCCCCCGTCATCGTTGCACATTTAAGAAGACCGTATATTTACAGGGGCGTTTGTTCTTAATGTGCTTCTTTTCCATCAGCATCAACCCAGAAAACTTCTGTTTCTTCTTCACGTTTTTTTTTTTTTTTTGTGCATCTTAGTTATATCTGTTCAGTGCAAAACTTGGGAAGGTCTGCGATGTTTCTTCACTACATCGTGTTGCCCTAGGATCACTACACTACACTACACTACACTACACTGTACTACCCTGCACTACACTGCACTACACTGCACTACACTACACTACACTACACTGCACTACACTGCACTGCACAGCACTACACTGCACTACACTGCACTGCACTGCACTACACTGCACTACACTGTACTGCACTGCACTGCACTACACTACACTGCACTGCACTGCACTGCACTACACTGCACTACACTGCACTGCACTACACTGCACTACACTACACTGCACTGCACTACACTACACTGCACTGCACTGCACTACACTACACTGCACTACACTACACTACACCACACCGCACCGCACCGCACCGCACCGCACCGCACCGCACCACACCACACCACACTACACTTCACTGCACTGCACTACACTATACACTCTCTCTCTCTCTCTCACATACACTCACACTCACGCTCTCTGCGTGTATGTATGTATGTATGTATGTATGTATGTATGTATGTATGTATGAACGTATGTATGTACGTATGAACGTACGTATGTATGTATGTGATGTATGTATGCATGCATGCATGTATGTATGTATACATGTATGTATGCATATTTGTATGTATGTATTTATGTTTGCATGTTTGTATGCATATATAATCGTATGCATCAATCTATACAGCAGTATGGAGGATGTGTGTTGCCATGGCTCTCTGTACAGATAACGAAGATCCATTACTATCCCTTACAACTAAGAGTAAATGTTTAAGATCCGCTCTACAGAAAGACAAACGGCTCAACAGAGGAGATGGACCCAAGGCTCGCCCTGGCTCTGCTATATCTAACACAGTGAAACCCTACACCCTCAGAGAACACCAGATCAATTAGCTTTCCAGTGAAGATAAAAACTCCAGAGGTCTTGTGGTACCCTTCCTTCTGCATGGATGCTAGAGGTACGTACTGGTACCAGAACTAGAGGGAAAGCACGGTCGTTCAGGAATTCTTCAGAGACCTGCTGTACATTTCATACAAAGTACAACAACAGTCATGCCAGGCAGTTTGTCCAGACATTTCCTGTGAATTAAGCAACTCGTGTGGTACTGCATGAACCTAACCGTCATTCCCTGTCCAAGAATATTTTACAGAGTAAATGGGGGAGGAAGGGGAGGTGCAGCGCAGCTGGAGGCGGGAGGAGGGGGGGGGGGGGATAGGTTGATAGAGGTGGAGGGTGAAATGGTCGTTGCAAAAGCAGACTAAGGAAGTCTTCGATTAATAAAAGTGAAAAATAAGAATGAACATACATTTCTATCCTGTTGGACACCGACTCGGGATATAGAGCTGCTATGAATCTTGACTGTGTATACCCCAGTAACCCCCCCCCCCCCGCCACACACACACACACACACACACACACACACACACACACACACACACACACACACACACACACACACACACATTATCACATATGTGACACTGATGATATAATCTTGTCTTGCACTGCCATCAGTGAATGGACTTCTTGTAGTTTTAGTTAATGCTATCATTACCGTCTGTGGGTATTTGATCAACTCGTCACACACCAATCTTACAGCCACTCCATGAGTGACCTTCAAAGTGGCACACAATGTATATATTTGATTGTGTAATACAATTCCATGCAAAAAAATATTTGAGACACATGAAAAATAGTGTAGTTTATACCCGGGAGTTCGCCACAACATTTCAGCAGGCAATGGAGATTACTTCGCGTTTGCCATCTCCTCTCAAATTGTGCTGGTTATTTTCGTGTTTTCATCACCCATCGAATGACCGCTGGTCCGGGAGATCCATGAAATAATCATGCTTTGCACTTCACCCCGAGTTTTGAACCTGCGACCTTCAGACAAAGAACCCCGGGGCTTTTAACCACTGGGCTCTCACACCCGGCTTACATTTACAATCCTCTACTGACACGGCTTTTTGTTGTCGGTCATACACGGAGCGTCTGTCGTACTGCTCGCTTTGAAGCCATCCCCTGAGAAAGAGGTTAACTGGAACGCCCTGGTATGTGTCCACAGCGAGAGCGATGCTGACGTCTTAACGTTGGCTGGAAGAATGATTCCAGTCTGATAGCGGAAGCGGTGCTCTCCTGCCAGACAATGCCGATGGTCGTCCATTTTCTTTGTGCGATCCACAGGGGTTGACCCGAAGCACTTGTGCCTGAGTGCTTGAGAGTATTGTTCTGTCTGGGTTTTGAGTACACACTGGAGACCTGTTTAGAAGCTACGTCAATCGTTCTGCCAGCTATCGTCACCCACGTGGGAATAGGCAGGGCTGGAGGCATGATGGTGGGAGTGGAGATGGGGTTAGGGTGGGGGTTCCTTCGATATAAACTGTGGACCCACTTGTACATTATGTGCTTTTGCTTCCAGCTTTTTTTTTTCGATTTACTCTTTCACTCTTCCTTTTAATGTTGTTGTTTATCTTTCTTGACTGCTATCTACTTTCTGTCTTCGTCATTCATTAACCTGTCTTTATTTCTTAAAACATTCATTTTTTTTATTGTGATCATACATAACATGCTGGATTTTGTGTAGTCTACCCACATCCAAATGAGATTAAAACTTTGACATGGGCAATATTATTGGGTCATATTTCTTTTCATATTCTAGATGCATGGAAATAATTCCTATAATTCTTTTTATAGGCTTAGAAAACCCCAACTGGTAAAAACTGGGTGGAATAGCAGGCACACTCAGCACAGCCATGTTTAACGGGTTTAAAGGATTTGAATGTTAAAACTTTTAACATTTAAAGTTTTAAAGTCAACATCTCTCTCTCTCTCTCTCTCTCTCTCTCTCTCTCTCTCTCTCTCTCTCTCTCTCTCTCTCTCCTTTACTTGCCTCTTTCACTATGTCTCGCTTACTCTCAAAGATATGAATAGATTTATCATTATTAAGTATAGCATGACATCTCACATTCATTAGCATCACCTATTGGTAATCAAATCACTCAGCTCTACAGCAACACAATTTTTAAAGAAGGACAAAAAGAAACCAGATTTAATTTGTTTTATCCCATCTCTCTTTATCAGCCGAATTCGTCCATCTCCCACCCACACTACCACCATCTACCTTCCCCCCGTCCTTACACACCTTTCCCTCTTCCCTGCCTCTTAGTTATCGAACCTGCATTTGCGAACTGGGGTGTATTCTCTTTAGTTTTTTTTTTCTTACATGAAACTAACAAAAAGGGAAACAATGAAAATTATACAATACATGGCTCATGATTATTTGCATCTGTTTTCTTGAACAATGTTTATACAAACACGAACTCATCCTTGCGCTAAGAAGTGCTAAATGTCTGCTCAGCTCAGACTTAAATTTCACATATTCATTTGAGAAATTAAGTCAAGGCATTCCTTATTAGATTTCATTTTATTTTTTCCAATTTTTTGTTTTGGCTTTTTCCCCCATAATGAACAATGGCATAATTGTCATTCTGTCTGAGGCAATATGCAGGTGTTTGACGAATATTGATGCTGTCTAATATGAAAAACATGAAGTTTCTGCATGTGTTGAAAATTATCCCAACTACCATAGAATAGACAAACAACAATCATCCACGATTAAACAACACCCACAAATACACAAACGGGACTCATCTACAAAGAGGCCAAAAATACGCCCACAAAAACAAAAACGAAAAAAAAAAAAATCGTCCACCAATCAACAAATAAAGAGCAAGCGTAGCAAATAGACAAACAATTAACCATCCACAAAAACATACTTCCAACAAAGAGACAGACAATGTCGACTCACAAATCAACAATTGATCACCCCCCAAACAGTCAAACAATAACAACCCGTGAACAGACACAAACAAATAAACACAGCGACCATCCATAGTAGTAAACAACGAACACATAAATAGACAAACATTATAGCCCAGAAATAACCAAACAACAACCCATAAATAGACACACAACAAAGAATCAGAACTAATACCAGCCACCCAATTATGGACACCCCCACATTTAGACAGCAAATAACACATACAAACTAACCACAACACCCCAAACAAACAGAAAAGAGCAACAACACCCACAAACAAACACATGACAGCTCTCCACCAACAAACGATCACAGGAAAACTGGACGCAAAATTACACACACACACACACACACACACACACACACACACACACACACACACACACACACACAAGCACGCACGCACGCACGCACGCACGCACGCACGCATGCACGCACGCACGCACGCACGCACGCACGCGCGCATGCACGCACGCACGCACACACACACACACACACACACACACACACACACACACACACACACACACATATATATAACTTGAGCACAAAATTTACGAGTGCATCACGGAGCCTTGTGCTTACCCATAAATCAAGCAGGACGAAAATGGAAATCAGTTGCTTCTTCCAGTGGGCAGGCAATATTCTGGACAGAAGACGCTGGTTGTTTCTTTCAGGTACTGCATTGAGCTAAGCTGTCGTGGCTTTTCATTCATTTCAGAGACAGTATACATCGAAGCACAGAAGTTTTTGGAAATTAACCTATTCGCCACCCTTCGTCTCTTAGTCTTCACAACACTATCCTATGGCCTTCCTCCCTCCTTCCATCTTTCCCACCTTCTTTCCTCCGTTCTTCTAAACAAGCTGATATCACATCTATGTCCCCTTACTTACTTACTTAGGCCCATGGCTCTTGTCAGAGCATAGGCCATCAACAACTGCACGCCACGACCACGGTCCTGGGCAATCTATTCTCTTTTGCCCAAGCTGCAGCCCATGTGCCTGGTGTCCGCTTTCAGGTCCCGCCTCCCGGTGTTTCTTGCTCTTCCTCGCTTCCTTTTGCCTTGGGGATTCCAGGTCAGAGCTTCTCTGGTGGTGTTGTCATTTCTCATTCACACTCTCTCTATCTCTCTGTGATGGATGTGGGTAGGGGAAGCAAAGGGTTGAGAGGAGCGGGAGGGGGTAGAACTAAATGCGGGAAGGGAGGATGGAGAGAGAGACAGGGTTGGGGTAGGGGGTAGGAATGGGTGAGCGGTCGAGGGGATGAAGGGTAAGGGGGAGGGTGCAAAGCAAAGCCTGCCGGATTTCACTGCTGTCGCTTCAGCGAGCATGCTGATACTGTGATTCCATGTACATTTTTGTTTGTTAACGATGCCTCCTTTCGTACGATTCCCCCCCCCCCCCCTCTCTCTCTCTCTCTCTCTCTCTCTCTCTCTCTCTCTCTCTCTCTCTCTGCGTGTCTGTCTGTCTCTATGTGTATATGGAGATAGATAGATAAATAGAGAGAGAGAGAGTATGTGTGTGCGTGTGCATGCGTGCGTGCGTGCGCGGGTGCGTGCGTGTGTGTGTGTGTGTGTGTGTGTGTGTGTGTGTGTGTGTGTGTGTGTGTGTGTGTGTGTGTGCGTGTGTGTGTGTGAGTGCAGAGACAGAGACAGAGACAGAGAGAGAGAGAGAGAGAGAGAGAGAGAGAGAGAGAGAGAGAGAGTATTGAAACCATGATGAGACTGTTATATATTCGTCGCTGAATGACCCCCCGAGAAAGAAGGCAGACTTAAGGTTCTTTTCTCGTATCAGCAACCAGCTCTTGCTTGCAGCCATAGGGAGTACACAGACATAGACACCAGCCCCTACGGTACCAGAGGATCTTCAGGCTGCCTCCCGAGAAAGAGGGTAGACTTAAGGTTCTTTCCTCATATCAGCAACCAGCTCTAGCCTGCAGCACTACGGAGTGCACAGACAGGCACCAAGTCCGGCGGTACCCGAAGATCTTCAGGCTGTCAGCCAGCTACTACTCAGGGAGATGTGAAGATGGGATTGGACAGAGGGTATGTCACAAGGATGTGGGTTGGGATGGTGATGGGGCTCGGGAGATTTGGATCCATCAGCCCCCTCTCCCTGGATTCCAGGATACTTATCCATCCCCCCCACCCTCTTCCCCCGACAAAAAAAATAAAGCGAGATTGAAAGCAAAACAAATAAGGATATGAAAGCATTCTGGGAGGAAAAAAAAAAAAGAAAGAAAAACATAACTGGCACTGTCATCAGCATACATTCTCCCCTCCTACTTTTCCACTCTTCTCCAAACGCTTTTTGGGGGGAGGAGGGAGGGGGGGTAAACATGTATTTCATTCTCAGAAGGAAATCTGGGTTGCTGCCCCCCCCCCCCCCCCCCCACCCCCCACTGCTTTCTCCCCTTCGCACCAAAACTTCTCCTTGACGCCTTCCACTTTGTTTGGTCAGAAACTTTCTTTTTTAGTAGGAGCAAGCAGCTCAGTAATAGTGCTATTCTCTGACTGCGTGTTTCACTCCTTCTTTTGTAGGCGGGATCACATGTTCTAATTTTAACTCCCGATCCACTGGATCTGGAAAAAGCTTTGCAAATGTCCCACGCCCTCTATCATCTCCCATCCCATCCATTCACCCTCGCCTTCCTTATAATTAACAAGGCTCTCTGTTGAACTGTTTAAAAGAAACCGCGCGCGCGCACACACACACACACACACACACCGACACACACACACACACCGACACACACACACACACACACACACACACACACACACACACCGACACACACACACACCGACACACACACACACACACACACACACACACACACACACACACACACACACACACACATCTTTCCTGGGGCGAAAAAATCTATCCTTGGAATTCGCTACTTTGCCATTTTGAGTGGGATTGAAAGTGTGGGCACATCACTGGTTTAATAATATGAGATTTGATTTTTTTTCTATTCTTAAAGAAATCAGTTAAAAAAAAAAAAAAAATCTGTTTTTAGAAATGCGTTATATTTCAGGAAAACGGTCTGAAGGAAAAAGACATCAAAACATTCCTTAAATAGTAAGAAAACAACGCCCTTCAATGTGTTCATATATGGAAAAGAATAACAAGCATGGGACCTGCAAATTTAACCCTTTCACCGTTAAAGCCATGTGTGTTCAGAAATGAGAGCTGCAGCTAGTTGTTCTTATTGGCATTCATCCATAAGATTCCTTCAGAAAATGGTCTAGAGCCTACATATTTAGATGTGAAGCTCGAGAAAAGTCTCAGATGGTGTGGACTGCTCCTTTTAAAAACACTTTGGTTCAAATTCTGCCCTTAGTCAAGCATTTCGCAGTCATGCACGTATGCATGCATGAACAGACACGCACACACATACATACAAACACATACACCAGTATACGCACACTTATACAAACTCACAATGCAGACATACAGACATGCACACAGACACAGACGCGCGCGCGCGCGCGCACGCACACACACACACACACACACACACACACACACACACACACACACACACACACACACACACACACACACACACACACACACACACACACACACACACACACACAACACACACACACACACACACACACACACACACACACACACACACACACACACACACACATGAGCACACAAACGCACATCGGCATGCACATGCACGTTCACACATATACGTACATGCATGTGTAAAGACACAAACACACACAGACGCACACACACACACACATACATATACATGCATGCAGATATGCATGCGCGTGCGCACAAACACACGCACAGATATTCACACATACACACCATAAACCACTGGCAAACATTCTCAAAATGTAAGCTAACAGGATAGAAACTAACTGCTGGCCACTAGAAAACAAGTTATTTGCACACCAGTAGTACACAATTGTACTGCACATCAGCAACTACAGTTTAACAGCAGAATCGTATTCCGATGGTCTATAGCCTAACAACAAGACAACCGTAACACAACTGACCTGTTTGCAATTCAGTGAAACAGAGAATAGCTCCCACCACAAGAACACAATCTAAATACATTTTAGAATAGAAGGTAACGGATACCTTTGAACAGAACTCACGCCATACCGTCACTATACACAAACTATACGCAAAAACACACCAGCAGAGTACAAAGCAAACTGCGTCCATTAGAAGAAAACCTGACACCTTAAGAATTCAACTAAGCTGCAAGCTTTTGGAAAGCAAGCTAACCAGTAGAATGCAAGCTTTCCACATACCATCAGAACAGATCCTAGTAAAACACATTCAGAATGCAGCGTAGTGTGATGCACTGCCAGAATACAAGCTCGTGTAACGCTAGCAGACTGAAACATGGTTTGAAACGGGGTCAATACAGCCCTAGCTGCCTAGTTATTTATTCAGTAGAACCTTAGCATGCACTAACGGCATACAAACGATCAGCACACAACTAAATTAACAGCCATTCTCCCCATCACCGACAGGTAGGGTGCAGCGTAACAAGGCTGTCAGTTCCAGAAGTTATGCCTCTTTGTTGCCTTCCCACCACCGATCCGTGAGTGCGTCCATGCTCATTGACAGCACATGACCGACCGGCTGTGTGACCTTCGTTAGAGTCGTTTGATGGGGAAGGCTTTGTCGTCCACAAGACTTGGCTCGTGTAGAAAACACCCTCTGATTGGGGTCAGTCTGGAAGCCTTCAATTGCATGGGTAAACTTGGCCGGGCATTTCTTGTGGCTGAAGAGACCCAGTTGACTTCGAACCCGCTCCTCATCCTCCGTCTCTCTGTCTGTCTGCCTGCCTGCCTGCTGTCTGTCTGTCTGTCTGTCTGTCTGTCTGTCTCTCTCTCTCTCTCTCTCTCTCTCTCTCTCTCTCTCTCTCTCTCTCTCTCGGTTTCTTAACTGTTTCTCACATCACTGCTCTCTTCTTTTATACATTGCCATTTTGCGGTTGGCAGCCCTCTGGATAGTATCGCTTTGTGCATTTTCAATACATGTTATCTGTCATGTCTGAAGAAGACACATTTGTCAAATTTCACCTGTCGTTTGTGTAAAGTGTACGGAATAGGGCTTAGTTTGCCCTCTGCTTTACGTACTTACTTGTATTTTGGCATGGGGTCAGTCCACACAGCCAACCCACAAACAGTCAATGCAGCTGCACTGAATGCCAGAAAGAGTACGAGTGGACCTACCTTGACAGTGCACTACTTCTTCAAACTTTGATCCAGCACAGACTTGCTGTACAGCGGCAGAACACAACCGAACCACATACTAACCAAAGACAGACAGATAAGAAGAGGGGTGGAGCTGAAATTTCCCCAGTACCCTTCTTTCCTGTCCTCTCCCCTCCCTCCCTCTTCAAAGAGTGCATGAAAAAAAAAAAAAAGGAAAAAAAAAAAAACGCTATATGAGCAAATATTGTAGAAAAAAGTGTGGATTGTGCATTTTTTTCGAACCTTGCTCTCCATTACAACCGCCCGCGACTCCCCACCCTGTATTCAATAAATTTTGGTGGATGTGTTTGATTTTTCTTACTAGTGTAAACTGTGTAGGCAACTAATAGTATAACAACACCAGACCCCTACCCCACTCGTCTTTTAAAATTCAGACAAGCATAGCGAAATCTAAAAAGCTTCAGTCAATTCCAAACGACATGTGGTATGTTGTCTTGGATATGTTCGAGCCACCACTAGGCAATTTGCTGTCTGTGTAATTATGAAGATTTTAGGTCAGGACCAGTTTCCTTTCTCTGCTGCTTAGCATAGGACAGAACGTGATCTTAATTTGAATGAACTGGAGAAGAGCACCTATTGCCAGCTACTACTGGATCCATACAGGAAAGGTGTTCAATTAGCTCATGCATGGAGTGGAAATTCCTGCACACCTTCAAGGACGAGCAAAATCAGTGCGCCTGTATGGCCATCGAAGGATCCAGGGATTTCAACAAAAATGCCATCGACTTTCATACAGTTGAATTGAAAGCTAACTGCAAATTAACAAAACGTGGTCTAAATTCATTCCAGCTGACTACAATCTAGCTGCTTGCCCACAACAAGTTAGGTTAAGTCAGAAAAGGGTCCATTCTCTTTGCTAACCTTAAGTTATCAGCCATTTGCGCCAGCGTTACTCTTGTGCTTTTAGGGGTGCACCATTGTGCGTGATGCAGGAGACTGGCTGTGATTTTAATTGGAGTGGTCTGGCGAAGACGGATTTTTGTCAACGAGCCTTGAGCTGACAGTCTTTGAGATCTCTTATATCACCAAAGAGGATGTTCAGTTGACAACATGGCAGTGGTATGGCTACAAAAACTGTGTCAGTAGAACTCTATAAAAATGTCTGCAGGCATGCTCATTGACCGCCTTCCGCCTCTTCTCATTACCAACACACACATTCTCAGAAAGAGTGACAGAGAGAGACAGACAGAAGAGAGAGAGACAAGACAGAGAGAGAGACAGAGAGAGAGAGAGAGAGAGAGAGAGAGAGAGAGAGAGAGAGAGAGAGAGAGAGAGAGAGAGAGAGAGAGAGAGAGAGAGAGAGAGAGAGAGAGAGAGAGAGCACGCTGCCAATTAACAGTTAAAAAGCCACCGTCTCATCTCTCTCAGAGAAAACAGAAAGCCATCTGTCTTGATCCCTTTTTATCCATCCATACTCCACAGACAGGGGAGAAGTGAAAGGAAGAATACAATGGTGAAAAAATAATAAAGAAAAAGGGATGACAAGAAATCATTTCTTTCCGCTTCCTTTTCAGTGCGAGTCTAGCATGTCAGTGTCTTCTGACTTCTCAAATACAGACCGACACAGTAACCCTAAAGGCACTACTCCAGAGATAAAATGGAGAATTTGCTAAATCAGAGACGCACACCCAAAGAAAAAAAAAAAATTATAGACGAAAAAACAGCTGCCCACACAAAAAAAAAAAAAAAAACAGCAACCACCCACAGACAAGTACGAAAAAACTATCCATAAATAAACCATCACAGGAAGATTAGAGGCAAAATGCACACATACATATACAAACTGCGTACACACTGAAGAGTTCGGTGTTATTTATGAGAGAAAACCCTTGCTATAATACATGATAAACAGGAAATCAATTCCTTCTCCCAGAGCACAGCCAATATCGTGGACAGAAGAAGTTGGCTGTTTCTTTCAAGGTCTGAAGAACTGCACAGAGCTAAGCTGTCAGGGCTTTTGGTCCATTTCCGAAGCAGTAAAGATCGAAGCAGAGAGGCTTTGAAACTTATCGATCTCCCTCCCAGGCGCTCCCACCTCTCCCTCCCCACACCTTCTCCTCCATCCCCTGGTCGCTCACATCCCCCCCCCCTCCCCACCCTACGTCTACCCATGCCTCTTTTACCTCATTCCCCTAAGCAAGTTCATGGCACATTTACGTCCCCTGCTGTCGTTTACAAGAGCGCGTGACTGCTGTGATGCCATTGACGTTTTGTACTTCACACTCTCTGTGTGTGTTGAGTGGGATGGAGGAAGGCAGTGTGGGAGGAATGGAAGGGGGTAGAGGATGTAATAGAAAGGGAAGGGAGTAAGGAGACAGGAAAGGGTTGGGGGGTGTGGGTGGGAAAGCGATCGTGGAAGGTGAAGGTGTAGGGGGTGGGGGCATGGGGTCAGCCTGCAAAGCTTCCCTGCTGTCGCATCAAAGAGCATGCCAGTTCTGAGATTCCATTTACATTCTGTACATCGTCGATCTTTCCTTTCTTCTGATTTCTTCTCTCTGTCTGCCTGTCTGTCTCTCTCTCTCTGTCTCTCTGTCTGTGTGTGTGTGTGTGTGTGTGTGTGTGTGTGTGTGTGTGTGTGTGTGTGTGTGTGTGTGTGTGTGTGAGAGAGAGAGAGTGTATGAGTGTATGAGTGTGCGTGCGTGCATGCGTGCTGTGTGTGTATGTATGTGTGAGTGTGTGTGTGTGTGTGTGTGTGTGTGTGTGTGTGTGTGTGTGTGTGTGTGTGTGTGTGTGTGTGTGTGTGTGAGTGTGTGTGTGCGTGCGTGCCTGTGTGTGTATGCGCGCGCGCGCGCGCGTGTGTGTGTGCATGCGTACGCATGCGTGTGTGTGTGTGTGTGTGTGTGTGTGTGCGTGCGCGCGCGCGCGCGTGTGTATGTGTGGAAAGACATGCGCGCATTTGATCCATCCCACTGGTAGGCATTAGCCTATTGTTCTTGGAAAACTCTTTGAAGTTAGTGCATGCGTGCACGCTTTTACTTTTATTTCATGTTTTGAGCTGAACATGCACATGCATGGTACCTCGTCTCCTCCAAAGACTGGATGGGTGAGAGCCTAGGAAATAAGACCAGACATTATACATTGGTCCCAGAATAACCAGCCCTGAAAGAGGGCAGACTAACGGCTCTTTTCTTGTATTAGATACCGATTCTTGCCTGCAGCCAAACAAGGTGGGCAGAGACAGGCACCAAGCCCTGCAGTACCAGATCTTCAGGCTGTAACCGTATTGCCTATTAGTTGATATTAGTCAGATACTGATTTTGGAGATGAACAGATGGGGATGGAGAAATGGTAAGGCTCAGAGGTTGTAGGTGGGTATGGTGAGAAGGGGATTAGGGGGAGACGGATGCATCGGCCTTCTCTTCCTGGATTCAAAGACATGTGCACCTATCCCAGAAAAAAAAAATGAAAGTGGGATTTAAAGCAAAACAAAATTGAACATGAAAACGTCTTTTTCGAAGGAAGAGCGATCTCTGGGGAAGAGAAGAAAAGTAAATATAACCACAGCACTGTCATGGACATACATTCTGCTCTCCCTACTTTCTCCCTCTTCTCCAGAAACGTCTTAGGGGATGTAAATGTATATTTCATTCTCAGAACGAAATTAGGATTGGCTAGTCACCTCCCCTCATCCCCCCTCCACTTCCACTGCCCCCTTCTTTTCCCACCCAAATGTGGAGTCTTCTGCTGCCTCCCTTAACTCTCCCCCCTTCTGTGGTCAGAAACTTTCTTTCTTTGTGGGAGCCTTTTGGTTACAACCACAGCTGGTGTACATACGCCAGTAGCCCAACAGTAATGGCAGATATTTCTGACAACCTGCATGAACACTTCCCTCGGAGGCGGTACCACATGTTCTAAATTTTAACTCCCAGTCCATTGGATCTGGAATAAGTTTTGCAAGTACTCCTCCCCCTCCCCCCTCTCCTATCCTTCCATTCATCCTCGCCTGCTTTCCCACTGGACAAGGTTATGGCCAAAGATGGTCTTAGAGAGAAATCGTTCTCTTCCCCTCACACCTTCCTGGACGAGGTTGCCAGTCTTTGGACTGTTTTTTTTAAATGCTCTGTCATTCTGAGTGACATTAAAAGCGTGGAAACATTATTAGCCTACAATAAGATTTGATTTTCTCTGTTCTTAATGGAATTATTTAGGGAATGGGGAAATGGCTGCATTTAGGAAATTCGATTTATTTCGAAAAGAAAAACATTCTAGATCACAAAAAATATCTAAATTTTCTTTAAATAGTCGGGAAAGTTAGAATGTTTCTCTATGGAAGAAAGTGGCAAACATGGCACTGTCCGATTCGAAACCACTTGTGTTAAAAGATCAGACCTGCAACTGGTTGTCGTTGTTGACATTCATCCACGGGATTTCTGCAGAACATTGTCTACAGCCAGGACTGTCAGATCTGCAACACTGCAAACTTTTCGGTTGGTGTGGCTTATTCTGTTTGAAAACATTTGTTTTGCAGAGTCATGCACGTGTGCATACACGCGTGCGTTCGCACGCACGCACACACAGACAGACCGACACACCTACACACACACATACGCGCGCGCGCACACACACACACACACACACACACACACACACACACACACACACACACACACACACACACACATACACACACACACACATCTGAATCCGCACAGGCATGCATGAAAACCTGCACACACACGTGCACAAGCATGCACAAAACCTCTCTCTCACACACACACATGAACGCCCTCTTTCTCTCTCTGTCACACACACACACACATGAACACCCTCTCTCTGTCTGTCTGTCTGTCTCTCTCTCTCTCTCTCTCTCTCTCTCTCTCACACACACACACACACACACACACACACACACACACACACACACACACACACACACACACACACACACACACACTTTACATGCCAGCTAACTGGATATGAACAAAATGCACGCCACCACACAAGTGGAACGCAGTTGAACTGCACATGAGTAAACTATGATTTAATAGCACGCTAGTAAAGTAGAATTAGGGTCACCCTAATATACTAGTGCTTTGTACACAACAGCATCAGACAACAGAATCGTGTTCGTGTCATCTACAACCTAACAGCAAGGCAATACAACACACAACCGACATGCCTGGCCTCCATTCCAATGAAATATGAGACAGTGTCACACCTCAAGAATACAGTCTGATCGCATATCATTGAATTATAATGGAAGCGATACCTTTGAACTACAACCTCCTGTCACACCATCCATTAGAATAGAACCTGCCACCTTTACAATTTGGACTACAGGCATGACTGTGGAATATAAGCTAACTACACACCGGTAGAATTCAAGCTAACCACATACCAGTAGAACACAAGCTGCTTTTAGACCAGAACAGAACCTAACAAACACCTTGACAATACAGCCAAATGGCACACCGTCACAATACAAGCTAAATGAATACGAGTGAAATGCAACATAAGCTTAAACGGACACAATACGACCCCACGTACATATACATTAGAACGTCAGCACACAGCTCCTTACAGTGATTGATTGATTGGCTAGTTCTTCGCTTGCGAAGATTAGTGGGAAGTTCCCGCCAGGGATGGGCGGCACGCCCTTTGATGACTAATTAGTCCAATTCGTGATCTCCGTGATCTGTGGCATTGTGGGCAGGTGTGGATCTCGCCTGCTCTTGTTGGACTGCGGACCTCTCTCGTCCTTCTCCTAGAAAGACACAAGGAGGGAAGACCCTCTTTATGGTACCAAAGGAGTTATTAGCACAGCAGTGCAACAATGCTCATGTTTCCGAGAACAGAAAGGCAGGCTGCAGCCTAACAAGGCTGTCGGTTCCAGAAAATAAGCTTCTTTGTTATCTTTCCGCACCCCCGCCCATTTGTACGCGCCCGTGGTCATTTATAGCATGAGACTGGCCGGCTGTGCGACCCTTATTAGAGTCGCTTGATGTGGAAGCCTTTTTAGTCTGCAAGACTTGGCTCATGTAGCAAATACACGCTGATTAGGGTCAGCCGAGAAGACTGCTGCCGCACAGCCGAACTATTCCTGGCATTTCTTGTCGTTAAAGAGATCTAACAGACTTCTTACTCTTTCCCCATCCTCTGTCTGTCTGTCTGACTGTCTGTCTGTCTGTCTGTCTGTCTGTCTCCTCGACTGTCTCTCTGCCTCTCTGCCTGTGTGTGTGTGTGTGTGTGTGTGTGTGTGTGTGTGTGTGTGTGTGTGTGTGTGTGTGTGTGTGTGTGTGTGTGTGTGTGTGTGTGTGTGTGTGTGTGTGTGAGTGTCTCTGTGTGTCTCTCTCTCTCTGTCTCTCTCTCTCTCTCTCTCTCTCTCTGTCTCTCTCTTAACATCTCAACTTCTCCTTTATACATTGCCATTCTGCTGTTTACAGGCGTTTTTTATGTGCGTTTCTGTATCTGCCAGAATTTCACCTGTGTTTTGTGTATTGTGCATGAAATGAGAGATCGTTTGCAACTCTGTTTTACGTGCTTATTTATATTTGGGCATAGGGTCAGTCAACACAGCCTGAGCACAGACAGTCAATGAGCTGAACCAAATATCAGTAAGAGTATGAGTTGACCTACA
>JADBJO010028310.1:0-5000 GCA_016801955.1 Conus betulinus
CCATTGCGTTATGGTCTGGAAAGCGTAGCAGGAATTGGGAGGCGCATATTGACAGCGGCGCTGTCGGTTAGTCTGTGTAAACGAACAGAAGTCTAAGATTCTCTATAAATTATTGAATGTGGATCCTTGTCCATGTCGTCTCTCAGTTGGTTGTCTTAATGTTTCCCTGGCCTTCGTGCCTATACGTGTACGAAACGGATTGTGCTGTCACCGTTCTAACAAACCACCCAGCTCTCTCTCTCTCTCTCTCTCTTCTCTCGCGCGCGCAGCGCGGGGGGGCCCGCGCGCAATGACGAGCAGTCACAACAGGTGAGATGGAACATAGATTAGCGCACACAAAACAGATGCATCAGCACATGGTGGAATCGCTCTCTCTCTCTCCTCTCTCTCTCTCATCTCTCTCTCTCTCTCTCTCTCTCTCCAAACAGATTTGTATCTATCACAGTCCTTTTGTGCAATAGGACTTGCACGTGTCAGACACAAACTCCTTTATGGCCGGATTCCATGACATCGTGTTCAGAGGTATTTAAAAGTATCTGTTTTTAATGTGTGATTTGGATTTATGGTTCAAGTAATGCCTGTGAATGTAATTGATTGTGACCAGATGGCAGCTGTAATATAGCCTCTAGCCATGGGCTGGGCTACGGAGAACATAAATTTCTCTCTCTCTCGCTCTCTCTCTCTCTCTCTCTCTCTATCTCTCTCTCTCTTCACTCACAGCACACACACACACACACACACACACACACACACACACACCATTTCACTTCAGTTTCTTTCTTTCTCTTTTTTTTCTCTTCAATATGCGATCATATGATGTTATACCCCCAATGTCACGAAAAATAAAAAAAAAAGAAGGAAAAAGGAATAGTTGCAATCTATCGCAGTAGACATTGACTGATACATGATCGACGCCCAAAGTTGACACAAACCCTAGACGATGGCCTACAGGCAGGCCCTGAAGGGACAGTTCGGATAACGTGTCAGGTACACCACCTCCATTACCTGCTCTTGGCTTGAAGTGTTGGGTAAACACAATCTCATCTGTGTTGTGTAAACAGTCGAGAGACGATGTACGTATCGGTGTTGTGTCAACACCACGAATATCTTTCCCTGATTGATGATGTGTGAACAGACGCGTAACTTCTTTAGCTGTTGTGTTGCGTAACTCAGAGAGAAACGCTTTCTATGTTGGAGGTAAACAGAAGAGAGAGTATCTCTTTATCACTGTGACCGCGGATTTCTCTCCCTAAGGTGTCTGGCTTCTCTGTCATGCGTACAGCTGACGTGAAAATGTGTTGCCCGTGCAATGCAGTGATGGTTCTGATGATGTCAGATATTAATGACGTCACTGTTACAGTACACAGGAGCTGGGTGCATTGAACTCGTGTGTGTGTGTGTGTGTGTGTGCGTTGTGCGTGGTGTGTTTGTGTGTGTGGTGTGTGTGTGTGTGCGCGCGCGCGCGCGTGTGTGTGTGTGTGTGTGTGTGTGGTGTGTGTGTGTGTGTGTGTGTGTGTGTGTGTGTGTGTTTGCCAGCACTTGTGTGTCTTTCTCTGTTGCACAAAGATATCTTATTCTTTAAAAAAACATAGTGGGGGGTTGTAGGCAGTTTGTTTATCACGTTATTTTTCGAGAGGTGGGGGTGAGATGGACACCCGGGGGCTGTGCTGGGAACATCAAAGGTAACTGCTTGATTTCGTGAATGATTCTATCTTTCACTCTGTCGCCTGTTAAATAACTCGGCGTGCATCTCCACCAAGTTTGGATTGTATACTTGCCCTTTAATTTTACCTTGAAATGACCAAAAGCACGAAGTTCATAGTTCTCGACACTGTTAGAAACTAATATATATATATATATATATATATATATATATAGAGAGAGAGAGAGAGAGAGAGAGAGAGAGAGAGAGAGTATGTATGTACCATACTATTTTAACAAATATATATATATATTATAATATATATATATATATATATGTGTGTGTGTGTGTGGTGTGTGTGTGTGTGTGGAGAGAGAGAGAGAGAGAGAGAGAGAGAGAGAGAGAGAGGAGAGAGAGAGAGAGAGAGAGAGAGGCACATATCAAACACGTCTCTCTCTCTCTCTCTCTCTCTCTCTCTCTCTCTCTCATTTCTTTTTAGGTTTTATGCCATTTTCCGACGCCAGTCTTCAACCTCCCACCACACCCCGCTGCCGCCCCCACTGCCGCCCCCACCCCCCCCCCGCCCCCCCCCCCCCCCCCCCCCCCCCCCCCCCCCTGTTTTCCTTTCTCAAACCTCTCCTTAACTGGCTGAACCACTTTGTTCTCTGCTGGCACGACTGTAAGACGGTCCATTTTGGTCATCAAAAGCTGCTTGCAGGCACAGAGGAAGATGCCCCTCTGACTTGTGACACGACAGGAAACGTGACGTCACTGGAACGCACGTCAGCACCACTCGCCCTTTCTTTCCTTCCTCCCTCCCTACGTCACGGATAGAGTTGCCGCCAACAGTCGTTTACCCATCCCATCATCCATACACAGTTATGTGCTTCTGTATACTCTCAAACAAACAAAAAAAAAGTTGTTCAATGGGAAAAAAAACGAGGTGTGTGTGTGTGTGTGTGTGTGTGTGTGTGTGTGTGTGTGTGTGTGTGTGCGTGCGTGGGTACGTGCGTGCTTGCGTGCATGCGAGCGCGCGCGCGCGCGCGGTGGTGTGTGTTGTGTGTGTGTGTGTGCGCGCGCGCGCGCGCGCGCGCGTCTGAGCAGGGAATGAGAACAGTTTGTCTTCAAGGTGGGTGATGATGATCTCCGTATGCTATGAAGGATTTTATATTCATGATGTATTTCCCTTATTTTTCATTCTTATTTTTTTACACACACCCTCCCCAACCCCCAACCCCACCTACACCTACACCCCGTCTTTTTTTTAAATTCGAATCTTTGCGAAGTCGTTTGTATAGTGATGGATGAATTATAAGCCTTCACTGCTCTTCTCCCACTACTAAATTGTTCTACATAGTATATCATTACGAGACTGCATCTTTGATGAGATCCAGGTAAAAGCTGTCCTGGACAAGTCTTAGCTGTTGAAAATGGTTGGGTTATTTAACAGTTGAGCCGACCACTCTGACTGTTGATACTTTTTTGTTTTTATCTCCCTTGCATTCTTAAATGGATCTTCATGCATAAGTTCGAGGAGTTACCCTTACATTTTAAAAATAGTTTTAGTTTTACAGCAACTTAATTTTTACTATACTTTCATTTTGTTTTACTTTTTATCCTTCAATGGCTTCTTTGGGGTGCTCCTGCAATCCGTTTTTGAACATTTGATGGTGAGAATACCATGAAGTTGTAGACTGTGGTATATCCCTATCTAATGCTAAAGCTTCAAACGAAATTAATTTGTACCAGTCTACTACGGCGAACGAAAGGCCTAGCAAAAAAGTAATATAAATAGCTCGAGTTTCAAAATGACTTGCGCTGGTTTCTAGAGGTTGAACGTCCAAGACAAATAAATGTGTAGTATATTTCCAAGACTCCTTACACTTGCACCCACATTCAGCCGTCTTTTCTTCTATTTATGCATGCGAGTGTGTTAGTCTTTATTGTTTCACCTGTGTCAGTGAGTGATGTGTGGTTTAATTTAAACTGTTTAGGGGGCTCTTTCTAACGACCCGATGCCTTTTACAGTCTGCTGGACCATAAGCAATCTATCCTTCTCTCTGTCTACAATAATTTTATTTTCTAATAAATGTCTCCGCAGCGAATGAATTCACATGATTTTTATATATATATCTAATTATTAGTTGATCTTATAAAAACTAGATCATCTCTCCTCCTAAGTCACCCATGCGAAAGCATCACAACATTTGTTAATTCCCGTTCTTTCAAAAAAAAATCACTTATAAATTCGTAGTTTCATATCCGCGCTGTACCACACTTCTAACCCAAATACAAACAAACACACACACACACATATATATATATATATGAGAAGGGGGGGAGGGGGGGCGGCGCTAATTTCTTATTGGATTGCTGTTGCCTCAATGTTAACTATCACACTTAAACATTTTCTGAATCTCCAAACGATCCACATCCCAGCTGGAAAATTAAATAAACCTTGTTTGGATTTGATACCACGCCGAAATGGGAGATAATTGAGGGTGGAAGGAGCGTCGTAAGGGAGAAGACTCGGGGGGGGGGGGGGGGGGGGGGGGAAGGAAAAGAGGTTGAGGGGTGGGAGAAGGAAGAGATGGGGGGGGGGGGGGGGGGGGCAGTCAAAGGTGCTGCTGTAGGTTGTGCATGCTCTTTCTGGCAGATTTCTTCTGGTGCGTCCTCAGCCCTGACCCTGACCACTGCCATGCCTGAGAGCTCGTCGTGGAGCAAACGATAACAGTGTGAAGATAAGGGGACTTTCAGCCCAACCCTGGCGCGTCCCATCACGCCTTTATCGTTCAGTGTGTGTGTGTGTGTGCGTGTGTGGTGTGTGTGTGTGTGTGTGTGTGTGTGTGTGTGTGCACATGTGTGTGTGTGTGTATGTGTGTGTGTGTGTGGTGTGTGTGTGTGTGGTGTGTGTTTTGTTGTTGTTGTCTTCAATTTAACGGTCTTAAGTAATATTAGATTGCGGTCTGAAGTGATATTAGATTGCGCGCGCGCGCGCGCGCGCGTGTGTGTGTGTGTGTGTGTGTGTTGTGTGTGTGTGTGTGTGTGTGTGCCAGTGTGTATGTATTTCACACTAAGCATACAGAGATAGTCGTACACACAAAAAAGGGCGAAGGTGCACTCAGGAATTTAGTGCACATACGTCCATATGATTTCAGTTGGGTGGGGGGCGCGGGAGGGGGGGGGGGGGGGGGGGGAAACAGGTTCCGATACAATTAGTAACACTGATTTAAAAAATGCTAACATCTGTGATATAGCGTACTGCTGTATTTTGTTTTGTGTAGTAGGTATGTTTTGTTGTTGTTGTTGTTGTTATCAGTGTTTTCGTGTGTACTGTGTAGTGAAAGCCAAAGAAAAG
>JADBJO010028310.1:17500-20283 GCA_016801955.1 Conus betulinus
TGGTCTGTTTCCCTTTGAGGTTGTTCTGCCCTGTTTACAGTTAGGCCTAATGAATCCTCGTGTCTTCATACAAGAAGGCTAACGAGGTTGTTGGTAGGCCGTGTTTCAGATTTACCCCCCCCCCCCCCCCCACCCACCCCCACCTCCCACCTCCCACCCCCCACCCCGTCCCGTCTTATATGTCGTTTCACGGAAACTGTGTTCATAAGATGGATTTAAAGCTGTGTTTGACTTGTGTTTGGTGTTTGAAAACGTTTTGCCGAATACAACCACTTTCGTGCATCAATAACAACAGCCAACATGGCGTCTTCAAAATGGCCATTGGTCCGCTGACATGAGACAGAACGTTGAATTCATTCTCATTAACGGACATTCAGTTAATTTGCCAGCGAATGTGTTTGGACGTTTTTTGTTTACACATGATGAGTTTGTAGCTGGTGTTCTTGCTTTCTCGTTTTGTTTTGATCTGATTTGCTTTTGCTTTTGTTTGTTTTGAATGTCGCTTGGTTGTAACGCCATGTCGTCCTTCATTTTTGCCTAAAACTCTATTTTCTGATATCCAGTAGCCTCAAGGAAAAAAAATTCTCTATCAATAATGTCGTGTAATTAGTAGCTTTCAGTGCTGTGTTTGTAACACAGCCTTTAACATTATAACGATACTTTAGCAAGTCCCAATTGCCTGTTTATATATGTAACCAGTCATAACGATACTTTAGCAAGTCCCAATTGCCTGTTTTATATATGTACCAGTCCTATTCAGGTTTATAGATTAAAAAAAGAGTTAATTATGAATCTGCGCTGCCTAAACTCTCGTACCATTGTTTCAGAGTTCAAGCAATTTTGTTCAAATTTGTTTAATATGTAAATTCAGTCATGTTTGTGTGTTTGTTTACTTGTTCGTTTTGCTTGCTTGTTCTTCTTTCGTATTTTTTGTTTGTTTGTTTTTGTTTGTTTGTTTTTTTTCAAATATGACAGCGCAGGGATAACAATTGAAAAGGTTTAATATTAGGATTCAAAAGTCGAATATTTTGCCTGCTATGATTTTCATGAAAATTTGTTTCAGAAATGATTTCTGAAAAGAATTATTATTAAGTCAAACAACAGGGACAAACAGATTACAAGACAAAACACGACGCGTTTCGTTTTCGGCCTCCTAAAGTCTTCCTCAGGCAAGATAAACACACTCAGAACAATGAAAACAAGGAACGAGCAATCACTTATCTTCTCACATTCGTTTTCATTGTCCTGAATGTTGTTTATCTTGCCTAAAGAAGACCTAAGAGGTCGAAACACAGCGTGATTTTGCCTGTAATTTTGTTTGTCCCGATGTGTGGCGCACTTACTAAGACTTCTTTTTATTTATTTATTTTTTTTTTTTTTGTTCTAAATTTCCGTCTGCAGTCACCCCACTTTGAAGCAAAATCAGAAATGGATGTTCAGCCATATTTTGTGGTCCGAACTGTACCGTCTTCTAAACTGGAATAAGGTGACTTAGAATCGTTTTATTTCCTAGGGGTACCATGTCGGAGGTCATAGGTTGAATGCTATGTGTGTGCGCACGCACCACACACACACACACACACACACACACACACACAACACACACACACACACACACACACACACACACACACACACACACGCACGCACGCACACACACAAACACACACACACACACACACGCACACACGCGCGCGCGCGCGCGCACACACACACACACCACGCACACACGCACACATGGACGCACGAACGCACTTACGCGCACACGCACATACGCTCTCTCTCTCTCTCTCTCTCTCCTCTCTCTCTCTCTCTCTCTCTCTCCTCTCTCTCTCTCTCCTCTCTCTCTCTCTCGTCCCTCTCTCTCTCTCTCTCCTCTCTCCCCCTCTCTCTCTTTGGGTGTAGAACTTAGAACGCCGAATGGTTTACGGAGAGACGAATAGGTATCCAGTTTATATAAATTCTGCAGTTAAAAGCATCCGCGACTGGTGAAAAGTTATTAAACATGACTAACGATAGATTACCACCACGAAAAGCGTACTACTTGATCTCCAGTCAAGGGGCAAAAGTAACTGGATTTCAAATGTACGTCATCTGTTTGTGTCAGCTGGGATTGGGATATGCATGGATATACCCCAGAGTAGGAGAAGAACGTAAGTTTATTATCCAAACAATTCGACAAAGATTGAATGGCAAGCGTGGGAAAGTTACATTCAATCAAGTAACAGATTTGATGTGTACAAAGTTTACAGTTCCTCACATTTAGTTTAGAATTTACCTTTTGTCTAATACGAACATGCACTTACGATTTACTCTCACTAGATTTAGACTCTCTGAAATGAAGGTACAAGCAAATCGCCTCAAAAATATGAGTTAGAATGAATTGCTCTGTCCCCTTTGTAAAGAATCAGTCGAAGATGAAGTTCATTTTGTCCTGCAGTACCCCTGCCTATAGTAATCTCCGTTTGCAGCTAAATTTTACCAAATTTTATAATCAGCCATGTATGTTTTCGTTTTTCCCTTGCTGATGTCATCACCAAAAAAGAGAGCGTGATTCGCAGTTTAGTTCTTTATGTATATAAAACTTATCAGTTAAGAGAAACATTGCTTTCTAGATTGTGGGGCTATGGCCTTAAATGATTAAATTATCTTAATCTCTCCTCTCTCTCTCTCTCCTCATCTCCCTCTCTGCCTCCCCTCCCCCCCCTCTCTCTCCTCTCCGCATCTCTCTCTCTCTTTCTCTCTCTCTCTTCCTCCCTCTCTCTCTCTTCAAGCACGCGCGC
>JADBJO010028311.1:6947-20280 GCA_016801955.1 Conus betulinus
TGTTTTTCTTCCCACACAATTCAAATCAAAACCATTCTGTAGGTTTTATGCTATAACCTATATTCGTCCATTCTTGTCAGTTTTAACCAAAACCTGATGCACTATTTAGATTTATCTTAAATGAATGTTAGCGAACCGCCCAGAGAAACGTGGACAAACGAGTCACAAGGCAAAACACAACGCGTTTCGACCTCTTAGGTCTTCTTCTTCAGATGAGACACAAACGAATAGAACAAAGAAAATTCACTTAGCTTTGATCGCTTCAGAGTTCAGCGCAAGGAAGAAGGCGTTGAATGAGATCATTCAATGCCTTCTTCCTTGCACTGAACTCTGAAGTGAATTTTCGTTGTTCTGTTCGTTTCTGTCTTACCTGAAGAAGACCTAAGAGGTCGAAACGCGTTGTTTTTGTCTAGTGACTCATTCGTCCACGTTTCTCTGGCGGTTCGCTAACATTTACTTAAGATATTTAGATTTTCCGCCTGCAGTCGTCTCTATTTAGATCAGTTTTTATGCAGACAGGGTGTCGGTTCGTTTCTTCATACACCAGGTCATTGAATGTTCGCATTTCAACGCCTGAGAATCCTTTAATTGCAAACAAATGCTGTGTTTCTCAATGGAGAGCTGCTTTGTCACGTCCCTATACCTGTGCACCATACTGAGCAACAGAATGAAACTGTGAGACAAGTACCTTAAAAAAGCTGGAGTGTGAGTTGCACTTTAGCTTACGCATAATAAAGCGTTTTTTTCGCTCTGCTTGTAAGTTCACGACATGTAGCAACACAACTCAGCCTTTTTGAAAAATAAACCCACATGCCTTTGTAGGCATTCACAACAGGCATCTTAATCCCGTTAAATGTCCATCTTTCTCTAGCAGTTAAATAACCTCCTTTCCTGAACACGACTATAAAGTATTATTACCTTTATCCAAATGAACCTTCAACTGCAAAGCAGCAGCTGCACGTTGAAGACTGTGTATCTGCTTTGTAAGCCTATGGCAGTTTCAGAAAGTGAAGCCACATCATCAGTCAAAAACAGTATGATAATTCAAAATATTGAGACATAAAATTGCCCCTGTTTCCATCCTCTCATCATCTCATATGCAGACTCGTTAACAAATGATGAAAACAAGTCAGGGCTGCAAATCTCTCCTTGTGTCACTCCACGAATGTAAGTTTTCATGATCTATTGCACTATTTCCGCATCTAATTCTGGCTTTGACATTGTTTTACATGCTGCAAATACATCTAAAAAACCTTGCCTTTGATGCCATTTTCTTAATATGATAGGCCATAGTAGGTTTTCTTTCTACGGAATCAAAAGCCTTTTCAAATCAATGAAGTTCACATACAGTTTACGATTAAAGCAAGATTGCTTGTATATGAGCGCCAAAAAAGTAAACATGTGTTCGGCAGTAGATTAACCCCTTTTAAATTCAGCTTGATTTTTGCCTGTCAAATTGTGTTCTTCAATCATTCCTCTTTTATCAATAATTGTGCTGTAAATGTTCTTACTTTTCTCACATAGTGAAAAGCCTCTATGATTACTTGGATTATCAATGTCACCCTTCTTGAACAAAGGGTGAACAATATGAAATAACATTGAAAAAGCTTTACCAAAAATCAGAAGCATGATCCCCACCATAGTATAACAGCTCACCAGTGATTTCATCTGGACCAGCAGCTTTCCCATTCTTTACCTTTGTCAGAGCAAGCAAAACTTCTTTTGATATTGGACGTTTCATAGAGTCTACCTCCTCCTCATTGACACCTTTGATATTTTAAGACAAATCTGTCATATCTATTGTTACTTCTAATTGAAGTGAGCCTCTAAAATGCTTTAAACTAGTCATTGCCTGTTGGACGATTTTGAACAGCTTTTCGCTTACAGGATTTTTCATGCACCGTTTCCCCAAATTTTCTTTGATTGTTTACTGAGGAGACTAATCTGTCTAACAACAGATCACTGACCTGTTTTTCTTTTCTTAACGTCAGATGGTTGCGTTCTCTTTTGTTTACTGAGGAGACTAATCTGTCTAACAACAGATCACTGACCTGTTTTTTCTTTTCTTAACGTCAGATGGTTGCGTTCTCTTTTGTTTACTGAGGAGACTAATCTGTCTAACAACAGATCACTGACCTGTTTTTCTTTTCTTAACGTCAGATGGTTGCGTTCTCTTTTGTTTACTGAGGAGACTAATCTGTCTAACAACAGATCACTGACCTGTTCTTCTTTTCTTAACGTCAGATGGTTGCGTTCTCTTTTGTTTACTGAGGAGACTAATCTGTCTAACAACAGATCACTGACCTGTTTTTCTTTTCTTAACGTCAGATGGTTGCGTTCTCTTTTGTTTACTGAGGAGACTAATCTGTCTAACAACAGATCACTGACCTGTTTTTTCTTTTCTTAATGTCAGATGGTTGCGTTCTCTTTTGTTTACTGAGGAGACTAATCTGTCTAACAACAGATCACTGACCTGTTTTTTCTTTTCTTAACGTCAGATGGTTGCGTTCTCTTTTGTTTACTGAGGAGACTAATCTGTCTAACAACAGATCACTGACCTGTTTTTTCTTTTCTTAACGTCAGATGGTTGCGTTCTCTTTTGTTTACTGAGGAGACTAATCTGTCTAACAACAGATCACTGACCTGTTTTTTTTCTTTTCTTAACGTCAGATGGTTGTGTTCTCTTTTGTTTACTGAGGAGACTAATCTGTCTAACAACAGATCACTGACCTGTTTTTTTTCTTTTCTTAACGTCAGATGGTTGCGTTCTCTTTTGTTTACTGAGGAGACCAATCTGTCTAACAACAGTTCACTGACCTGTTTTTTCTTTTCTTAACGTCAGATGGTTGCGTTCTCTTTTGTTTACTGAGGAGACCAATCTGTCTAACAACAGATCACTGACCTGTTTTTCTTTTCTTAACGTCAGATGGTTGCGTTCTCTTTTGTTTACTGAGGAGACCAATCTGTCTAACAACAGATCACTGACCTTTTTTTTCTTTTCTTAACGTCAGATGGTTGCGTTCTCTCTTTGTTTACTGAGGAGACTAATCTGTCTAACAACAGATCACTGACCTGTTTTTTTTCTTTTCTTAACGTCAGATGGTTGCGTTTCTCTTTTGTTTACTGAGGAGACTAATCTGTCTAACAACAGATCACTGGACTGTTTTTTCTTTTCTTAACGTCAGATGGTTGCGTTCTCTTTTGTTTACTGAGGAGACCAATCTGTCTAACAACAGAGCACTGACCTGTGTTTTCTTTTCTTAACGTCAGATGGTTCCGTTCTCTTCTGTTTACTGAGGAGACTAATCTGTCTAACACAGATCACTGACCTGTGTTTTCTTTTCTTAACGTCAGATGGTTGCGTTCTCTTCTGTTTACTGAGGAGACCAATCTGTCTAACAACAGATCACTGACCTGTTTTTCTTTTCTTAACGTCAGATGGTTGCGTTCTCTTTTGTTTACTGAGGAGACCAATCTGTCTAACAACAGATCACTGACCTGTTTTTCTTTTCTTAACGTCAGATGGTTGCGTTCTCTTTTGTTTACTGAGGAGACCAATCTGTCTAACAACAGATCACTGACCTGTGTTTTTTTTTCTTAACGTCAGATGGTTGCGTTCTCTTTTGTTTACTGAGGAGACTAATCTGTCTACAACAGATCACTGACCTGTTTTTTCTTTTCTTAACGTCAGATGGTTGCGTTCTCTTTTGTTTACTGAGGAGACTAATCTGTCTAACAACAGATCACTGACCTGTTTTTCTTTTCTTAACGTCAGATGGTTGCGTTCTCTTTTGTTTACTGAGGAGACTAATCTGTCTAACAACAGATCACTGACCTGTTTTTTTCTTTTCTTAACGTCAGATGGTTGCGTTCTCTTTTGTTTACTGAGGAGACTAATCTGTCTAACAACAGATCACTGACCTGTTCTTCTTTTCTTAACGTCAGATGGTTGCGTTCTCTTTTGTTTACTGAGGAGACTAATCTGTCTAACAACAGATCACTGACCTGTTTTTTCTTTTCTTAACGTCAGATTGTTGCGTTCTCTTTTGTTTACTGAGGAGACTAATCTGTCTAACAACAGATCACTGACCTGTTTTTTTCTTTTCTTAACGTCAGATGGTTGCGTTTCTCTTTTGTTTACTGAGGAGACTAATCTGTCTAACAACAGATCACTGACCTGTTTTTTCTTTTCTTAACGTCAGATGGTTGCGTTCTCTTTTGTTTACTGAGGAGACTAATCTGTCTAACAACAGATCACTGACCTGTTTTTTTCTTTTCTTAACGTCAGATGGTTGTTGTGTTCTCTTTTGTTTACTGAGGAGACTAATCTGTCTAACAACAGATCACTGACCTGTTTTTTTTCTTTTCTTAACGTCAGATGGTTGCGTTCTCTTTTGTTTACTGAGGAGACCAATCTGTCTAACAACAGATCACTGACCTGTTTTTCTTTTCTTAACGTCAGATGGTTGCGTTTCTCTTTGTTTACTGAGGAGACTAATCTGTCTAACAACAGATCACTGACCTGTTTTTTTTCTTTTCTTAACGTCAGATGGTTGCGTTCTCTTTTGTTTACTGAGGAGACCAATCTGTCTAACAACAGATCACTGACCTGTTTTTCTTTTCTTAACGTCAGATGGTTGCGTTCTCTTTTGTTTACTGAGGAGACTAATCTGTCTAACAACAGATCACTGACCTTTTTTCTTTCTTAACGTCAGATGGTTGCGTTCTCTTTTGTTTACTGAGGAGACTAATCTGTCTAACAACAGATCACTGGACTGTTTTTTCTTTTCTTAACGTCAGATGGTTGCGTTCTCTTTTGTTTACTGAGGAGACCAATCTGTCTAACAACAGAGCACTGACCTGTGTTTCTTTTCTTAACGTCAGATGGTTGCGTTCTCTTTTGTTTACTGAGGAGACTAATCTGTCTAACAACAGATCACTGACCTGTGTTTCTTTTCTTAACGTCAGATGGTTGCGTTCTCTTTTGTTTACTGAGGAGACCAATCTGTCTAACAACAGATCACTGACCTGTTTTTCTTTTCTTAACGTCAGATGGTTGCGTTTCTCTTTTGTTTACTGAGGAGACCAATCTGTCTAACAACAGATCACTGACCTGTTGTTTCTTTTCTTAACGTCAGATGGTTGCGTTCTCTTTTGTTTACTGAGGAGACCAATCTGTCTAACAACAGATCACTGACCTGTTTTTCTTTTCTTAATGTCAGATGGTTGCGTTCTCTTTTGTTTACTGAGGAGACTAATCTGTCTAACAACAGATCACTGACCTGTTTTTCTTTTCTTAACGTCAGATGGTTGCGTTCTCTTTTGTTTACTGAGGAGACTAATCTGTCTAACAACAGATCACTGACCTGTTTTTTTCTTTTCTTAACGTCAGATGGTTGCGTCTCTCTTTGTTTACTGAGGAGACCAATCTGTCTAACAACAGATCACTGACCTGTTTTTCTTTTCTCAACGTCAGATGGTTGTGTTCTCTTTTGTTTACTGAGGAGACCAATCTGTCTAACAACAGATCACTGACCTGTTTTTCTTTTCTCAACGTCATGATGGTTGCGTTCTCTTTTGTTTACTGAGGAGACTAATCTGTCCAACAACAGATCACTGACCTGTTTTTTCTTTTCTTAACGTCAGATGGTTGCGTTCTCTTTTGTTTACTGAGGAGACTAATCTGTCTAACAACAGATCACTGACCTGTTTTTCTTTTCTTAACGTCAGATGGTTGCGTTCTCTTTTGTTTACTGAGGAGACTAAATCTGTCTAACAACAGATCACTGACCTGTGTTTCTTTTCTTAACGTCAGATGGTTGCGTTCTCTTTTGTTTACTGAGGAGACTAATCTGTCTAACAACAGATCACTGACCTGTTTTTCTTTTCTTAACGTCAGATGTTGCGTTCTCTTTTGTTTACTGAGGAGACCAATCTGTCTAACCACAGATCACTGACCTGTTTTTTCTTTTCTCAACGTCAGATGGTTGCGTTCTCTTTTTGTTTACTGAGGAGACTAATCTGTCTAACAACAGATCACTGACTGTTTTTTCTTTTCTTAACGTCAGATGGTTGCGTTCTCTTTTGTTTACTGAGGAGACTAATCTGTCTAACAACAGATCACTGACCTGTTTTTCTCTTTCTTAACGTCAGATGGTTGCGTTCTCTTTTGTTTACTGAGGAGACTAATCTGTCTAACAACAGATCACTGACCTGTTTTTCTTTTCTTAACGTCAGATGGTTGCGTTCTCTTTTTTTTACTGAGGAGAGACCATCTGTCTAACAACAGATCACTGACCTGTGTTTCTTTTCTTAACGTCAGATGGTTTGCGTTCTCTTTTGTTTACTGAGGAGACTAATCTGTCTAACAACAGATCACTGACCTGTTTTCTTTTCTTAACGTCAGATGGTTGCGTTCTCTTTTGTTTACTGAGGAGACTAATCTGTCTAACAACAGATCACTGGACTGTTTTTTTTTCTTTTCTTAACGTCAGATGGTTGCGTTCTCTTTTGTTTACTGAGGAGACCAATCTGTCTAACAACAGATCACTGACCTGTGTTTTCTTTTCTTAAACGTCAGATGGTTGCGTTCTCTTTTGTTTACTGAGGAGACCAATCTGTCTAACAACAGATCACTGACCTGTGTTTCTTTTCTTAACGTCAGATGGTTGCGTTCTCTTTTGTTTACTGAGGAGACCAATCTGTCTAACAACAGATCACTGACCTGTTTTTTCTTTTCTCAACGTCAGATGGTTGCGTTCTCTTTTGTTTACTGAGGAGACTAATCTGTCTAACAACAGATCACTGACCTGTTTTTCTTTTCTTAATGTCAGATGGTTGCGTTCTCTTTTGTTTACTGAGGAGACTAATCTGTCTAACAACAGATCACTGACCTGTTTTTTTTCTTTTCTTAACGTCAGATGGTTGCGTTCTCTTTTTGCTATGCCATGTCTTCTTTCATTCTGATTTTCCTAAATACAGAAAGCAGTCATTTTGCTTTAACTTTTCCCAGCCTACATGATTTCTCATGCAAAGTGCTGTTTTTACCATACTTTGTTAGATTAATTCTCTTTTTCATACAATTAGCTAATATTTCAAAGCACAAAAGAAACCATGATCAATCAAACTTTCGGCACGATCAAGCGCGGATATCGTTTCATTAGAATTCACGTCTTGAATATGAATTAGTTCTAAATCCTTGTTCAACACAATTTTTCAATGAACTTCTGGTAGGTATGTACGTACAATTACCTTCACGATCCCCGTTGCATGTGCCGTTCAGAATATACGGTCCAAGGGTTGTGCACATATTTAACAAACATATCCCATAATCAAACACAATACTGTCCACAGACTTTCTCGTGCTGTTATCTAAAATAGAACGATTGTAAACAGTTATCATATGCATCATTATCGTCAAAAAAAACATCTGGGAAAATGTCAGAAATCTGCTGTTCAAATCGCCTGACAAAATTACACGCGTGTCCTCATACCCGAAGGTAAGGTAATGTTGTTTATAGCCCAGCCGACCGCAAAGGACCATATCAGGCCTGTCTTCTCCTACTCGGGTAGACAATCAAAAAGCACATTCTTCAAGTTCACTAACGCCGTTTTTCGACGTCAAAGTAAGCATGATGAGGTGAAACTTGTGGTGGAAGATAAGCACAAACATACGATAAATTTTCCACGAGACCAAAAAAACACTTATGAATGAAATAAAAATGAAAGAGCATCCGGATGGTCTGTCTTAATTTCATAAACACAAGATGGAAGCTGACTTTTAATGAGGCAAACTACTCCGCCCGACCGTCTTCTTCGATTTGTAAACATCCACAGCAGTTTGTAAAAGGCGGCATAATCTGGAAACAGAAAGTTTTGGAACCCCTCTACAAAAGTCTCAACAAAGATATATGAAGTCAAATTTCAACAAAAAGGGAATAAATCTATTAACAGTAAATGTTGACTCAAGACCATTCCAATGCAAAAAAAAAAAAAAAAAAGGAAAGGAAACATCACGCTCCCTGTCGTCTTCACAATGATCGATATGTAGCCCGTTTTCATTCACAATGTCATCTTTCCTTTCACACCCGGTGTGAGTCCCTCTCCACTCGCTCGCCCGTTAGATCATTAGCACCCCCTGCTCTCCCACTCAATGTTACAGATCTCCTTTTGAGACGCTCCCTGGTGACAACGTTCAATGACGCTGTCACTGTGATCATCATGATGAGTGACATGACATTATCATTTTTAGAACACAGTAATGCCGCTTCCCCCGTGTCAATAAACCAATAAGATCGACATCAACAAAAGCATTTTCATCATTATCTGACACTGTAAACCCCTCTTCCATTTTTTACATGCGCCCTCCACCCCACCTTGCGCGCACACTATTTACAATGTCAACCGGATCACAACTCTTGTGTTCCTACGCCATTTTTTTCTGACTACCCTGACTCCCTAAGAGTTTCACCCCCTCTCCAAACGATGCTTTTCCCCCTTTAATAAGGAGATGGTCGTAGACCATGATGGCTCGCTAGCCCTCTTCTCAGGCCTTTTTAAGATGCGAAGAACAGTTGTTTACGCGCAAAGCGAAGTCCTTCCTGACAAATACACGGCTGCCCTTCACTTTGCTTGTGGTCCTGAGAGTCTCTTTGTCCTCGAAGAAGGACCCAGCGGGGCGGGTGACAGGCGAGTTGGGGCTTGCTGTTCAAACGATGCTCTCTGTCATATCGAACATCGGCAGTCAGCTCCAGTGTGTTCACCAACAGGTCGCCAGCCATGCCTTCACATTCAGCCTGTATCCCATGTGCTTTATGGGGAAGACGGTAGAAGATGGGAGGGTTCTGCCTGGAACGCCCTTCCAAACCGTCGGCTTTCCGTTGCACTCCAGCATCCACTTCGACAGATCTTTGTTCTGCTGACGAAGGTCTGTCACCCTTTTCTTTCAGGGACCGGACCTCTACCTGCAGGCATGGAACGCCATCACGGATGTCCTCCATGTTTGTTTCTGATTCCATCAACTTCACTGTGCAGCTTCTGAAGCATGGACACCACGTCTGTAAGGGCGGCCAGCTCATCAGGCCGGGGGGGGGGGGGGGGGGGGGGGGGTGGGGGGGGGGGGGGGGGGGGGGGGGGGGGGGGGGGGGGGGGGGGGGGGGAGGGGGGGGGTGATGACCTGACCTGGTCAAGGAGGTTGCTTCTTTCTCGGTGCTGGCTGTCTGGCTGTCTGTGTTCAGGCAGGTTTGGCGATGGCTGTCCTGTCGTGGGTCCAGGATTTTGTTCCACATCATCACACTGAAGTAGTGAACTCCCCGAGAATGAAAGCGAGAGAAGGCTTATGTATACACCGTCCGCTGCCGTTTTCAGTTATAATGACAGCAGGCGCATGGCGATACTGTTTACCCCTCTCTTGGGCATAAACACACGAACACCGGTAGAAACCGGTAGAAAACATCCAGATCTAACTGTGACGATGGCATTGCATGTCCTGAAGGTTCTTGCAGAGGAACAAGTCAAAACACTGTCTGGATCCTTACCAATTAACGAAAAGAAACAGAGATAATTAAACTTGCGTGTCCCAATCCTGGATGCCCTTCATCAAACACACCCAGAGAGAGAGAGAGAGAGAGAGAGAGAGAGAGAGAGAGAGAGAGAGAGACGGGTGTGTGTGTGTGTGGTGTGTGTGTGTGTGTGTGTGTGTGTGTGTATCCACGCTAATCCTTTGGAGCGTGTGACATGCAGGATTAAAACACACACACACACACACACACACACACACACACACACACACAGCCATCACCATTATCCGCGACTGACCGCATGCCTGTCAGACACGGTCACTCTCTTCCACAACCCCGACTGCCACCTCTTATCCCCCATCCCCCCCCCCTCCCCCACCCCTAGGATTTTCCTGAAACACTGGTCATTTCAAAATTCAGGCCACGCCACCTCTGGAGATAAGATCGAGTCCACTGAGAGGGGAGCACTGCCTGCTATGACTCCTCTGTTCATGTTCGTGTGTAATTTTACACATTGAATTAACCCATTGCAGACTGAGTAACCTCTACTCTAAGCGCGCACATACATGACCTGATTTTCAGCCTTTGTTTGCTGAAGTGTGGCGTTTATAGACATTTTGACCAGTCGAAAGGAAATTGGCCAGAAATGTCAGCAGTGTAATTCTCCGCGCGCGCGCGTGTGTGTGTGTGTGTGTGTGTGTGTGTGTGTGTGTGTGAGTGTGTCATTTATTTAACGTCTTTCCACTAATCGTGATATTAGACGATTATTATATTTGTGAGTGAGTGAGTGAGTGAGTGTGTGTGTGTGTGTGTGTGTGTGTGTGTGTGTGTGTGTGTGTGTGAAGAGAGAGAGAGAGAGGGAGAGAGAGAGAGAGAGAGAGAGAGAGAGAGAGAGAGAGAGAGAGAGAGAGAGAACGAACGAACGAACGAACGAACGAACGAATGATTTAATAAGTTAAGCTTACAAAGCCCATTTACGGTGGGGGGAGGGGCTGTTCGAAAATGAAGATTAACAAATGCACGCAAACCATAAATGTCAGAAAACAGCATCGCGATGAGGAAACCAAATCACGGAAATAATTAACAAACATCGAAACACCGACGTGATTGTCATTGAAACTTCCAAAAAGTGTATCCACTGTCAACAAGATTTCCGTCCTCACATCTGAATTGCCGCTGGAAGTCAGCTGCACAATCTCTCTGTCAACAGAAGGAACGCTTTCCATGTTTCTTCACAGTCCTTGTAGGTACGACATGATGTCACTGAGAGTCACGTTCTCTGGAGGGTCGTTCTGTTGGTCATTCGCTAGAGGCCTGTCCTGATCACAAACCACATCATAGCATTCGTCAATTCAACACAGTCTTGATCTGCGCTTGGCTTCACTGAACCAAAATCCAAGACCGACACTTCATCGTGTGCAACTGTCACAGATTCTCTGCCACACTGTTCCAAATCGATCTCTGTCTGCTTGTCACTGCGCGCTGGTGTTTTCGTCTGCAGGCTGGGTTACAGACAGAGGGAGATGGGTGTCCACACACTCGAAAATCGCATCACATGCAACACGATTTCGCTGGTTCTGTCAACGTGGAGGTGTCGGTAAAAATAAATCGGACGGAGAACATAAACTTTCACTCGCCATTTTCTTTTAATTGCTTCTGTCAGTCTCCGCTCTCTGCCTGTCCCTGTTCAGCTGTGACGGGCACTTGCGACGAAACGCCACATGCTGTGGCCTTGAGTTTGCGTGGCAGGGGGGGGGGGGGGGGGGGGCAGTTTGGTACTCGAAGTGAACCGCAGAACGACGACAGTTTGTTTTCCTCTGCCCTCTGTTTTGAATGACGACAGTGTCATTTCTTCCAGTACAGCATTGAGTGTGGCTTCTACGGTGGATGGGAGACCTTCCACAGGCATGCTGGACGACTTACAGTTGATACAAGTAGAAATTTACCGGATCGGTTGAAAGATGTCTTGCCGGTTGCCGAACAAGGGAGGCCACTCCCGAGAGAGAGAGAGAGAGAGAGAGAGGAGAGAGTGCGCGCACGCGTGGGTTAATATTCCATTGATAAGCAACGAGTTCCAGACAAAGCACATCCCGACTTCACTCTGTTATCTGGCACGCACAGTCTACCGGCTCCGACATGATTTCGTGTTTGGCCGTTCTGGCGGTCGTTGCTGTGGTGGTGAGTGGAATTGTTTCCCATTCTGCGCTGTTGGCTTGTTTGTTTGTTTAATTCACTGTAGTAGTTTTGTTAAACGTCTTTTCATCATCTTTGTTTGTTGTTTGTTTGTTTTTGAGACAATCAATGATCCTACCTCACATTCTCGTCTCACTAATTGTCACATTCTCTACACAGCCCATTCATATATAGAGCATAACCAGTATTTCAATTGGTATGTCATTTCATGCAGTTGGATTGTGGGTTTTGCGTAGACTGCGTATATCTACTTATTTGTTCGTTCGTTTGTTTGTTTGTTTTCTTCTCTCCTTCCTTCCTTCCTTCCTCCCATCCTTACTTCTTTCTTTTCTTTTTCTTTTCTCCCCTCTTTCTTTGTTTTGCCTGCCTGTCTTTCCTTCTCACTTCATTTCCGCTTTATCTTCTCGCGCCCCAGCCCACCTTATTTTTTCTTTTTCATTCCCCGCCTTCTCCCCCCCCCCCCCCCCCCCCCCCCCCTCCGCCCCCCCCCTCCCCCCCCCCCCCCCCCCCCCCCCCCAAAACCATCACATTTTTTTTTTCTTTTTTGATCACAGAATAAGTGAGTGAGACTTAAAGTGAGTACAATATAGAGAGTGAAGTAAGCAACAAGGAGAGAGAGAGAGAGAGAGAGAGAGAGAGAGAGAGAGAGAGAGAGAGAGAGAGAGACGCACAGGCACAGGCACACACAGACACAGACACACACAGACACACACACACACACACACACACACACACACACATCATGCAGACACACTCGTGCGCTCGCGCCTGCACACACACACACACACACACACACACACACACACACACACACACACACATACACACACACACGCACGCACGCATCACGCACGCACGCACGCACGCACTCACACACACACACACACACACACACACACACACACACGCGCGCGCGCGCTTCGATTGCAAGTTTGTAAGATTGTTGAACAAAAATTAAAAAGAAAAAAAAAAAAAAAAAAAAAAGCGAATTCCTATACTGTTTAGAATCAGGCCCATCACGAGAACACTGACGCTGTCAGTTTTGGTTCATGATAACGAGGTGATCCTCTGAGAATCTGAGACTTTACGTAACGGAAATCGATTCTCTTAATCCTTCTAATCCACTGGAAAACATACTACTGTGGCAACACATCTTCAGCGGACTTTGGACAATTTGGGCTGGCCTCTTCAACTGAACTCAGATCGTCTCGGCTGTCTTCACTGTCTTCAGAATCCATGTAGCGGTGCCAAGTCTATGGAGATCGTCCCACCGGCGGTTCACAACGGACAGTCTCTCCTGGATGAGATGTTTATGCTCAAAACACGGCTGGTCGAGAAGATTGTTCCATTTCCTTTGAATATACGAGCAGCCGTGTGCTGAACAGTGATCCACGACGTCTTGACGAATAAGAAGAAAACGACGAGACCGGTTGGCCGCAGGCATTGTTTCTTCTTGCTGAAGGGAGGACGGAGTCATTCACCATATTTCTGAACTTTAGTAACATTCATGGCGGCTTACAGTTCAAGGGGTCACTAGGTTCAGGGGTCAGTAGAGTCGCGAATTACGAAATGCGGCTTGCGATGTTGGCAGAGGTTTTCATAGTGTGTGCTACCAGTCCTCT
>JADBJO010028312.1:0-20280 GCA_016801955.1 Conus betulinus
GCATACATGTGCTAGTGGACTAATGTGTGTATTGTGACTGATGTGTGTATTGTCGCTGATGTGTGTGTTATCACTGATGTGTGTACCATGGACAGTGTTTGCACGCGTTCAATTGAATCCAGCTCTGTGCGGTCTTTTTTTCTCCACATGTGCTAGTGGACTTGTGTGCGTATTTTGACTGTTCTGTGCATCGTAACTGATATATGTATTGTAACTGATGTGTGCATTGTCACTCATGTGTATTGTCAATGTACTGCCGTCTTTGAATTGAATCCAGCTCTGCACCGTACTTCTGATGCATGTGCGGGTGAACTGATGTGGACGTTGTGATTCTGTTGCACAGTGGGACAAGGGAACAGGGGTCCTGGACTATCCAGGAGGGCCCATACCAGTGCTCGATTCTCCCCCTACGCCCATAGTGGCAATGAAGGTGTTGCTGGTCAAAGGACTCGGGGGCTCTAGGATAGGTCCCCCAGCAGCTGCTGTAGGTCTGTTTAGCGCAGACACTCCGGAAGCAACTCCACCACATACAGCAGGCACAACCCGTCGCACAAAGCACAGCACCATGGAGTTTGTGAGTGCTTGGCAGTCCACTCCAACACAGGTACGTAAGCAAACAGGACAGCACAGGGTTCATCTCGGCGCTGGAGGCCAGCAACCCTCTGCCCGATGATGAACCCTTGCCATCCACATCCACCACTAGGTCCCCAGGGCAGCAGCCATGGCGGGTGCTTTCACTCACCAATCTTCTGTGCCTGTCTTGTCTTTGACTGTAATGTCCGAATACCTATTATTAAGACCAGGCTAGGGGAGTGGGGAGGTAGAAAGGTTGGAGGTGGTAGAGGATTGGGAAAGCAGGGGAGGAAGGAGACCAAACAGCCTCCTCCCACAAGACCAACTCTGCACCACCTGTGGTTGTGGGGGAGGGAGCAGGCCGACAGCCCCCCCTCCCACAGACCAACCTATGGTAACCTGTGGTTGTCGATAGGCGAGAACCATCAGGCCCTCCTTCAGAAGTGGATGAGCCACCAGCCACACAGGCATAGTGAACAATCATCCGCTGCTGGCAATAGGACAGGCTGGTGGGCTGTTGGCCGTCGGGCTCTAAGTGCCCATGTACAGACTGGCCCCTGACCGTATCATTGAGGTCCTACTTAAAGGCGCCAGGATCATGGCGGCGAGGAGGAGGGTGGGAGCTTAATCGTTTGGGCCTCGGTGAATAAAAAAAAAACACATCAAAGAAAACAAAACGTCAAAAATAAAATCAAAAAACAACAACAAAAAAACAATGAACCAAAACCAGAAACCCAAAACGTCGGCAACAAACAAAAAGAACACCAAAATGAATAAAAAGTTTACAAACTGGGTCAAATAACAACAAAAATACGGTGGAAATGGCAGCAAAACATAAATTAAATGTAGGAGACAATGTAATCGGTCAAAAAATTTGGGAGCGGGTGGAAAAGAACATACAAACAAAAAAACAAAACAAAACAAAATGGATACATAAAAATAATAAATAAATGACAAACAAAAACAAAAAAAAACAAAAAAAAACAAAAGAATAACAATAAAACAAAAAAAAAAATAAATCAGAGGAAATGTTTAGGGTAACCACAAAAATGGGTGGTGGGGGTTGTGCACACAAAAAAAACAAAAAAAAAAAAAAATAGGGCTGCGGTCTAAAAAAAACAAAAAAAATGCATAAAATAAAAAATAACAAATAAAAAAAAAAAAAAAACAAAAAAATAACAAATAACAAAAACAAAAAAAACAAAAAGGTACAAGAATAGGAGAAAAACAAAAATAAAAAAAAAACAAAAAAAAAAATAAAAAAACAAACAAAAAAAAATAAAAAACAAAAAAAAAAAAATAAAAAAAACAATAAAAATATACCAAAAAAAACATAACAATAAAACAAAAAAAAAAATAACAATGACAAAAAAAAAAAAAAAAACAATCAAACAAATCATCATGACAAAATAAAAACAAAAAAGAACCAAAAAAAAAATAAATCAATACAATAATACAAAAAAAAAACAAGAATGAAAACAAAATGAAAACAATAAAAATCAAAACAACAAAAAAAAAAAAACACAAATAATAAACAAAATGGGTTAATATAAAAAAATCAACACAAAAATAAAAAATAAAACATGGCAACAATGAAAAAAAAAAACAATGGTTTATAACACATAAATGGGTGTTAGGGGGGGGCGCTTGCTCGGGTGTAAAAAAAAAGAAAAAAAAAAATCAAATGGGTTTTCAGGCTGGGTGAATATCCGGCATGGTCAAGGAGAAGAGTTAGGGCCCATGAGTCCTGGACTGTTGCCGTAACAGAAGAAGTTGTCTTGTGCAGATGTTGGGGTTTGATGTAGTCGTAGATAGACCAGTGTTGAAAACGTTCCTTCTCCGAAGGGGTATCTGACTGGGTCAGGGGGTACTTAGGGGATCTAGGCATGCCCGTCCCACATGGGTGTATTGGTCGGGTACGGGTAATTGTTAGTGTGATAAAAAAAGTTAGCGTTTGGGGGAGTGGAGAAGAGGAAACGGGCGTGGTGTCGACTCAGGAAACAAAGATTGACGCTAGGTGTTGCTGTATCAACTCATAAAAGGGCTGTTGGGGGTTGAGAATACAAAGATCATCATTTTTATAGGCATATATAATGGGGGCGATACGGTAATAGCGTGGGGGTGCAAGAATGGGGGGGGTTCGTCGATTTTATTCTGGGGTTTGAGGGGTGGTACCGAAGATTTTTCCTAATAGTCAGATTGTGTGAAAGGGGTCAAGGACGTGCACGTGCTGTGGGTGACTGGATAACTTAGATGTGGGCATGGTGTTGTTCTGTGTCAGGGTTGAGATGGTTACAGAGCGGGGGGGACAAGAGACTTGATAAGCCCGTCGGGAAGCTATTAACTGCTGGTCGGGGTGAAGATTGATAGAACTGGTGTTAACTTTCCAGGGGGTAACAGGGGGGGAATGGCTTATGTCCAGGGGGTGTTGAGTGGGAGGGCAAGGTTTTTGAGGACATCGTGCGGTGGGCGAGATAGTGCAGAAACAGTGTTTTTCTGGACGATTTTCTCGGGTTCAGTGGAACTTTTTGCCAACCGCATAATAAGATCGGACAGTCAGTGGAGTAAACCATATCCAGTTACACTTTACATCAACAGCTGTAAAGGATAAACGGTATAACTAGTTGGATAAGCTTAATGGGACTGCCGTACAAACCTCCTTTGGGTTTCGGAACGTCGCTGTGCGGCTCGCCGACGCCTGAAAACCATGATAAAAGACGTTTTGGATGTAGGTACGAATAAATTATAGATTTTTTGCTTTGGAAATGTTTATCCTTATTGTGACTTGCTGCGGCGGACAGTGGCAGAAAACAGACCCACGCAAAAAGCTCATAAAAGAAATGAATCGTTTGACAAAAATTGTATTGACAAAAAAAGCATAAGCGGACAGAGCTTAGCACCAATTTGATCGTTATCGTGTATGTCAACCGATCCAATGATGGTTGTGGCACATCTGGGTCGGAACCACCACTCACTTCTACAGATAAAAAAGGAAACATCATCGAAACCAACTGCTTAGTGTTTGCTAAACAAAAATGGCCGTAGTAAGTTCTAGTCCGCCAACGATTACGAACGCAAAAAGAAAGCTACCAGAATGTCCCAAACATTGATAGTACTAGGTGCAAAGCCATTTTGAGAGCGTACTTGAGCTCTGCTGGGCTATACCCTACACAGGAAAATGAGCACGTTGAATACAGTCCTGAGAAAGGAATTTTATATGCCAACTGGATGATCAGAACGATAGAACAGGAAGTTCCCCAGGCTAGCAGTAAGACTTTGACCCGGAACAGCTGGCACTCTTTGAATTGAATCCATCTCTGTACCGGTGTTTTCCTGGCATACATGTGCTAGTGGACTAATGTGTGTATTGTGACTGATGTGTGTATTGTCGCTGATGTGTGTTGTTATCACTGATGTTTGTACCATGGACAGTGTTGCACGCGTTCAATTGAATCCAGCTCTGTGGCGGTATTTGTCCTCATGTGCTAGTGGACTTGTGGGCGTATTTGGTCCTGTTTCTGTGCATCGTAAACTGATATATGTATTTCGGGTAACTGATTGTGTCATGTCACTCAATGTGTATTGTCAGACTGGGGTAGGGGCCGTTTTGAAATTGGAATCCACCTCTGCACCGTTGCTTCCTGATGCCTGTGCTCGTGACCTGATGTGTACGTTGTGGATTCTGTTGCACAGTGGACACGGGGAACAGTGGTCCTGGACCTATCCAGGAGGGCCATAACAGTACTCGAATTCTCACCATGTGGGGGGACTCCCATAGTGGCACTGAAGGTGTTGCTGGCAGGACTCGGGGCTGCTAGGATAGGGTCCGCCCAGCACTGCTTGGTAGGTAGGTTGTTAGTCGGCAGACACTACCGTGGTGATCAACTCCACCACTACAGCATGCACCCCGTCCGCACAGCAACCATTTATTTGGTTGAGTTAGTGGGACTGGTGGGCTATGTAAGTACGGCGTCTTCCAAGTCGCAACCCGGGTACAAGTTAAGTCGGGGGGAAGACGAGGGGGGGGGGGGCGTCGAGTCGACTCGACGAGGTTTTCATCTATCTCGGCGGGGGAGGGCCAGCAACCCTCTGGCCCGATGATGAAGCCCTTGCCATCCACCGCCGGACCGGCTGAGGGTCCCGCAGGGCAGCAGGCCATGCGGTTGCTGTTCACTCACATCCTGTGCATGTCCTCTGTCCTTTGGCTGGATTCCGATCCTATATAAGACGCAGGTGCTATGAGTGGGAGGGTAGAAAGGTTGGAGTGGGCAGAGGAGTTCTGGAAGCATGGGAGAGGGGAAAAGACCGAACAGGGCCTCCTCCCACACGTACCACATCTGCACCACCTGGGGTTGTTAGTGTGTGGAGTGGGGGGTGAGGTTAGGGTTAGGGGGAGCAGGGCCGGCAGGCCCGCCTCCCACAGAACCAAAACCTATGTTCCCTTGTGGTTGTCGATAGGACAGACCAGCATCCTCCTTTCAGAAGGTGTATAGAGCCACCGCGCGACACAGGCCTAGGGAAGAGTCAGCCTGCCGGGCCTCATAGGGGGGACAGTCTGCGGTGTGCGGGGGGTCCGGCTCTTCACGCGCAGTGTCGGGCTTGTCGCGGGGCCGTGGGTGGTGTAGCGCGGTGGGGTGGGGTGAATCAATGGGCCTACTTTAAGTGCCGGAGCATAACGGTGGGAGGAGGAGGGGGGGGGCCCTGCGTTAATCGTCCCGCCTAGTGTTTCGAGGCTACATGACGTCCGGGTCCGAAGACCTGAAATAGTTTCTACCGGAGTGTTCCTGGAGTGTGGTCCGAAAGGTGAAGAAACATGCTTGGGGTCGCGGGGCAGTGTGTGGGGGGTGGGGGGGGTTGTGGTATGTAGGTTTGGTAGATATGGACCGATGGGTGTGAAAACGTGGTCACGGTGCTCCGGAATGCTGACGTGGTGCGTGCATGTCTCGGCATTCCCCGCGAGAAAAACGCGTCCCAAATGGTCATTGGTCTGGTTGGTTTTAATTGTGGTTTTGTTATGTTATAGTTGAGACAAAAGGTTTGTTGTTGGGGGGGGGGTGGTATTTTTGTGTGGGACTGAGCGGACTGAACTAGAGAGTGCCTGTGTGCTTGTTAGTCGCAACTCGAGGTAAAGGGGCGTTTGTCTTTGGTAGATACAAGAGATTATTTGGTAATAGTCGTAGGGAGTGGGAAGGGGCATGCGGATTGGGGGGGGGCGCTAGTACTTAAAAGCCCGTAATAGGTTCTTTGGCGCATTGGTGGTATTCTCTCTGGGAACGGGGCTGCAGAGTTGTGGCACTGAGTAATGGGTTGGTTGGTGAATCAAGGGCCACGGAGGGAGGACTGGTGCGGAAGCTTAGATGGGTATACAGTGTGGTGTGTGGTCAGGTTGTAGTTTACAGGAGAAAGGGTGACTCTCCAACGGAGGAGCGTCTTACTAAAGTGAACTGGGTCGATCTGGGGGCAAGAGGGTAGGAGAACTGCTGTGTGCAGAGCGGTCCACGTAACATCGGTGCGGCAGGTGCTTGTGTGTCCAGTGGTGGGGTGAGGAGAATAAATAATAAATGAAAATGTCGGGTGTCTGGTGTCAACTCTCGGTAGTCAGAAGGCAGGAATAGACAGTTGTTGATGATGCGGACAAAGCTAAGACCAGCGGTGTCAGCGGAGGAAGGCAGGTTTGGCACGCTCTCTCTCGAGTAAGTAGCGACAGCTGGAGCAAAGAACAGAACGGGCGCATACCCGCCTGGAACGTCACCAGTCAGCGATCGTGTAGATACGGGTTATAAAGTAAACGGAATGGGGAGCCGACAAACCGGGGCGTCGGTGTTGGCGGGAACGCGGCTCGCCCACTTGAACCAATGGGGGATAAAACGGGGGGGAGTAGGGTCAAGATGAAGGGTGCGGTGGAAAAGGTGAGCGTAAGATTGACGAGGCGGACAGTGCTAAAGCGAGACCCAGCGGGCAAAAAGCGAGGAAAAAAATTGAATCGGTAGTGGCAAAAGGTGAGACAAAAAGAAGCGGAAACACGTCTGACTGAACACGATGAATCGGTACGGTTGAGCACCGGGTCGCAGTCTGATTACCAGCCGAGGTCGAACACCAAGCGCGCGCTGGGCTGGCGACATCAAAAAAGGGAAACAGCACACAACCAACGCTCTTTAATGTTTGCAAAAATGGCCGAGCGTTCTCCAACGATTACGAAAGCCAAAGAAAGCTACCAGAGTGTCCCAAACATTGATATTACAGTGGCAGCATTTTGAGAGCGGATTGACTCTGATGGAATAACCTAGCACAGGAATGACCCGTTATACAGTCCTGAGAAAGGAATTTATTCCAGAACTGGAATGAGCAGACGATAGAACAGGAAGTTTGTCAGGCTAGCAGAAACTTTGACCCGGAACAGCTGCATCTTTGAATTGAATCCTCTCTGTACCGTGGTTTCCTGGCACACATGTGCTAGTGGGACTAATGTGTGTGTATTGTGACTGATGTGTGTCTTGTCGCTGATGTGTGTGTATCAAACTGATGTGGTTGTTACATAGCGACAGTGTTGCACGCGGTCAATTGAATCCAGCTCTGTGCGGTATTTTTCTCACATGTTGCTAGTGGACTTGTGTGCGTAGTTTGACTGTTTTCTGTGCATCGTAACTGATATATGTATGTAACTGATGTGTGCATTGTCACTCATGTGTATTGTCAATGTACTGCCGTCTTTGAATTGAATCCAGCCTCTGCACCGTGCTTCTGATGCATGTGCTAATGAACTGATGTGGACGTTGTGATTCTGTTGCACAGTGGACAAGGGAACAGGGGTCCTGGACTATCCAGAGGGCCCATACCAGTACTCGATTCTTCTCACCCTACGCCCAGAGTGGCATGAAGGTGTTGCTGGTCAAAGGACTCGGGGCTCTAGGATAGGTCCCCCCAGCAGCTGCCTGTAGGTCTGTTTAGCGCAGACACTCATGGAAGCAACTCCACCACATACAGCAGGCACAACCCGTCGCACAGCACCATGGAGTTTTGTGAGTGCTTGGCAGTCCACTCCAACACAGGTACGTATCAAACAGACAGCACAGGGTTCATCTCGGCGCTGGAGGCCAGCACCCTCTGCCCGATGATGAACCCTTGCCATCCACATCCACCACTAGGTCCCCAGGGCAGCAGCCATGGCGGGTGCTTTCACTCACCATCTTCTGTGCCTGTCTTGTCTTTGACTGTAACTGTCCGAATCCTATTAAGACCAGGCTAGGGAGTGGGGAGGTAGAAAGGTTGGAGGTGGTAGAGGATTGGGGAAGCAGGGGAGGAAGAAGACCAACAGCCTCCTCCCACAAGACCATCTGCACCACCTGGGTTGTGGGGGAGGGAGCAGGCCGACAGCCCCCTCCCACAGGACCACCCTATGGTACCTGTGGTTGTCGATAGGACAGACCAGCAGCCTCCTCAGAAGTGGAGGAGCCACAGCCACACAGGCCTAGGGAACATCAGCCTGCTCTGGCAATAGGACATCTGCTGTTGCGTCTGCTCTACCCATGTCAGAGGGCCCCTGACCGGTATCCATCCTATTTAAGGCGCCAGGAGCAGGGAACTGGAGGAGGAGGCCCGGCGTTTAAATCTTCGCCTCATGTTTCAGGCTACAGAATCCGTCCAACCCTGAAAGAGTTTTCTACCATGTTCCTGAGGTGGCCCATAAAGAAGAAACTGTCTTGTGCAGATGGTGGGGGTTTGATGTAGGTCAGAGATAGACCAGGGTTGAAAACTGGACTGAAAATCGTCATGCCAAGTTATAGTGAACAAAGAGCAAATCTAGCAATTCATTGCGTAGTTAACTCAGGTGTGGAAGTCGATTGTTTAGAAAAAAAATATCTAGTCTTCATAGTTTGTTTGGGCATGGTTTGTGTGGTACTAACTTTGTTGTTCTTATTGTATATTTAGTATTAAAAAAATATCTAGTCTTCATAGTTTGGTTTGGATGGTTTGTGGTGTATCCTAACTTTGTTCTTATGTATATTTAGTTATGTAGCGTTTTGTCTTTTGTTTTGATGGGCACAGCATTGACATATTAGGAGCGCTGGTGATTGTAAGTTGTGGTTGCTTAATAGTGAATACAGTAATTATAGTTAAATGTATAAAAAAAAGTCCTATTTATTAGTTTTGGTTTTGTTAAGATTTAAGATGCCCAATGAAAAACAAAAGGAAACTTTTTGTATAGAAGAGCCTAAAAAGTAGATATGTTCATTGACTTGCGGACTCTTAGACTGAAATTTAAAGTGGCATTCGTGGATCAGTTTTGGTACTGTTAAAATGCAAAGATACCAACATGGAAAAAAAGTAACCGTTGATATAGAAAAGCCTTGCAAAATCCTATGAAACAAAAAAAAAAAAAAATCATATCTTTTCATAACTAGTAGCGATTAATCAGATTGAAATTTTTAGTAGCATTAATGTAAGAAATGGAAAGGGCAATTACGTATGGGTCAAATATTATGGTCAGTGAGGGATAGCTCATGACAGGTAGTTCAGGTTAGCTCAGACAGACCTGCACACCATATTTATATTTTTGTATTTTGCTTTTTTTCATGTAGACATTATTGGCTGCTTTATCTGTATATTTATGTGTGGCTTCTATGTATTTGCTCATCGCTTTTCTTTAGGACATGAAAACATTTATTATTACAGTTATGTATTTGAATAGATTTATCAGTCTGCAAGTTTCATTTCTCTTGCGCATAAGTCGCATATAAGCCATGTTTGGGGTTTCAGATCAAGCAACAGACAGGACACGGGGTCACCTTGACGCTAGAGGCCAGCAGCACTCGCCCGATGATGAACCTCAGCCAACCACATCCACTGCCGGGTCCCCACGGGCAGCAGCTATGGCTGGTGCTTTCACCTGCCTATTCCCCTTTGGCGGTCTTTCTGTCTTCGACTTGTAATGTCTGAGCCCTATGATACCAGGTTAGGGGAGTGGGAGGTAAAATCGGACAGCGGAGTGAGGATCTGGGAAGTGGGGAGGCAGACCAACAGCGACCTCCACAGGAACCACCCTGCACCACCTGTGCTTGTGGGGTGGGGGGCAGACCGAAGCCCCATCCCACAGGACCAACCTGCCCCACCTGTGGTTGTGGGGGAGGGGGCGAACCGAAAGCCCATCCCACAGGACCAACCTGCAACCTCCTGTGGTTTGTGGGAGGGTGCAGACCGAAAGCCCTTCCACAGGACCAACCTGATGGCACCAGTGGGGGTTGTAAGTAGGAGCAACCATTTTCCATCAGTGGAGGGCCGGACAGCCACAGAGGCCCTGAGGGAACGTCAGCATACTCTGGCAATACACAGCGCTGGTGCGTCGCTCTACCCATGTCAAAAGGCCCCTGACCGGTATCAATCTGTTCATTTAGAAACAGAGCACTACTAAAGACGCCAGGAGCGTAACAGGGGGAGGAGGGCCCGGCGTTAATCGTCGCCTCATGTTTCAAGGCTACAGAATCCGTCCAAATCTGAAAAGAGGTTTTCCACCATGTTCCTGTGGTGGCCGTAAGAAGAAAACGTGTCTTGTTGCGATGGTGGGGGGTTGATTGTAGGTTAGAGATAGACCAGGTTGAAAACGTAGGTAGTGGGTGTAATGTGCAAAGGCGAAATCTCCAGATTCATAGCGTAGTTCACCTCAAGGGGTGGGCTTAAATTTAGAAAAAAAAAAAAGATCTAAGCATTTATAGTGGGGTTTCTTTTGATAGTGTTGCTGTACTATCCTCATCTTTTCTTTTGATGGCACAGAAGCGTTAGCATTGTAAGTTTTGGTTCTGCGGAATAGTTGCAATATAGTAATTACAATTTATTATATAAGAAAATCCTATTTATTAGTTGGGTACGTTAAGATCGAGATGCCAATGAAAAACAGAAACTTTTTTTATAGAATAGCCTAAAAAATATATTTGTTCATTTATGACTTGCAGCAACTATCAGACTGAAATTTGACGTAGCATTCTGTTATCAGCTTTGGTACGGGTAAGATCAAGATACCAATGGAAAACAAAAGGAAACTTTGATATAGAAAAGCCTTGAAAAAGTAATAATCATGTTCATTTATAACTGGCAGCAACAATGCGATTGAAGTTTTAAGTGGCATTTTGTAAGAAATGGTGGGACATTAGGTATAGGTTAAATATTTAGGGTCAGGGAGGGATAGCTCATGACAGATAGTTCAGGTTAGCTCAGACGGACCTGCAGCACCATCTTTAAATTCTTATTTTTGCCATTTTTTTCATCTGACATTATTGGCTGTTTTATGTGCATATTTAACTGTGGCTTTCTATGTATTTGCTCATCGCTTTTCTTTTGGACATGAAAACATTTGATTGACAGTATATGTACTTAAATAGTTTTTCCATCTCCAAGTTCCATTTCTCTTGCCAGAAGTCTCGAGTAAGCCTATGTTTTGGGTTTCAGATCAAGCAAACAGGTAAACACGTAATTCATCTTGACGCTAGAGACCAGCAGCCCTCTGTCCGATGATGAACCTCAGCCAACCACATCCACTGCTAGGTCCCCTGGGCAGCAGCTATGGCTGCTTGCTTTCACCCAGCTATTCCCCTTTGCCTGTCTTCTCTTCGACTGTAATGTCTGAATCCTATTATAACCAGGTTAGGAGCGGGAGGTAGAAGGGATAGTGGTGATTGAGGGTTTGAAAGTGGGGGAGGCAGAAGACCAACAGCGACCTCCACAGGACTAACCTGCACCACCTATGGTTGTGGGGGAGGGGGCAGACCCAAACGCCCCTCTCCCACAGGTCCAACCTGCACCTCCTGTGGTTTTGGGGGATTGGCAGACCGAAAGTCCCTTCCACAGGACTAAACTATGGCACCAGTGGTTGTCGGTAGGGCAGACCAGTTCCATCAGTGAGGAGCCACAGCCACAGAGGCCTAGGGAACGTCAGCCTACTCTGGGCAATAGCAGAGCCGCTGTTGGGTCGCTCTACCCATGTCAGAAGGCCCCTGACCGGTATCAATCTGTTCATTTTAGAACAGACTCCTACTAAAGACGCCAGGAACTTAACAGGAGGAGGAGGGCCCGGCGTTAATCGTCGCCTCATGTTTCGGGCTACAGAATCCGTCCAAACCTGACAGAATTTTAACATGTTCCTGAGGTGGCCGTAAAGAAGAAATAGTCTTGTGCAGATGGTGGGGGTTTGATGTAGGTCAGAGATAGACCAGGGTTGAAAACTGTGATGTGGAAGGATTATAATGAGCAAAGGCCAAATCTGGCAATTCATAGCGTAGTTAACCTCAAGGGTGTGGGAGTAAATTTAGAGAAAAAAAACGATCTAGTCATTTATAGTATGTTTCTTTTGATGGTGTTGCTGTACGTTTTACTAGCCTTGTTCTTGTTGTTTATTTCAGTTCTGTAGCGTGTTGTCCTCTTTTATTTTTATGGGCACAGAAGTAATAGTATTAGGAGCGCTAGCATTGTAAATTTTTTTTCATGCTTAATGGTTGTGATATAGTAATTATAATTTAATATATAAAAAAATCCTATTTATTAGTTTGGGTACTGTTAAGATCGAGATGCCAATGAAAACAGAAATTTTTTTTTGCAGAATACCTTTAAAAAAAGTATATTTGTTCATTCATGACCTGCAGCAACTATCAGATTGAAATTTGAAGTAGCCTTCTGTTATCAGCTTTGGTACGGGTAAGATCAAGATACTAATGGAAAACAGAAAGGAAACTTTGATATAGAAAAGCCTTGAAAAGTAGATAATCATGTTCACTTATAACTGGCAGCAACAATGAGATTGAAGTTTTAAGTGGCATTATGTAAGAAATGGTGAGGACATTAGGTATAGGTTAATATTAGGGTCAGGGAGGGATAGCTCATGACAGATAGTTCAGGTTAGCTCAGACGGACCTGCAGCACCATATTTTAAATTCTATATTTGCCATTTTTCATCTGACTTATTGGCTGTTTTAATGTCCATATTTATCTGTGGCTTCTATGTATTTGCTCATCACTTTGTCTTTTGGACATGAAACATTTGACTGACAGTATATGTACTTAAATATTTTTTTATCCATCTGCAAGTTTCCATTTCTCTTGCCTGACGTCTCATATAAGTCTATGTTTTGGGGGTTTCAGATCAAGCAACCAGGTAGACAAACAAGTGGTTCATCTTGACGCTAGAGACCAGCAGCCCTCTGTTCCGATGATGAACCTCAGCCAACCACATCCACTGCTAGGTCCCCTGGGCAGCAGCTATGGGGATGCTTTTCACCCGGCTATTCCCCTTTGCCTGTCTTCTCTTCGACTGTAATGTCTGAGTACTATTATAACCAGGTTAGGGAGCGAGAGGTAAAATGGACCAGGAGTTTGAGGATTGGGAAGTGGGGGAGGCAGACCAACAGCGATCCACAGGACCCACCTGCACCACCTGTGGTTGTGGGGGAGGGGGCAGAACCAAAAGCCCATCCCACAGGACCAACCTGCACCACCTGTTGGTTGTGGGGGAGGGGGCGGACCGAAAGCCCTCCCCACAGGACCAACCTGCCCCTCCTGTGGTTTTGGGGAGGGGGCAGAACCGAAAGCCCCTTCCACAGGACCAACCTAGGGCACCAGTGTGCCATAGTAGGGCAGACCAGTTCCATCATTGAGGAGCCACAGCCACAGAGGCCCTAGGGAAGTCAGCCTAGCTCCGGCAATAGCAGAAGCCCGCTGTTGCGTCGCTCTACCCATGTCAGAAGGCCCCCTGACCGGTATCAATCTGTTCATTTTAGAACAGAGTCCTACTAAAGACGCCAGAGGGTTAACAGGAGAGAGGAGGGGCCCGGCGTTAATCGTCGCCTCATGTTTCAGGCTACAGAATCCGTCCAAACCTGAAAGAGTTTTCACCATGTTCCTGAGGTGGCCGTAAGAAGAAACCTGTCTTGTGCAGATGGTGGGGGGTTGATGTAGGTTAGAGATAGACCAGGGTTGAAAACGTATGTAGTGGGTGGGTAATGTGCAAAGGCCAAATCTGGCAATTCATAGCGTAGTTTAACCTCAAGGGTGGGAGTAAGTTTAGAAAAAAAAAGATCTATTCATTTCTATATGTATGTCTTTTTTTGATAGTGTTGCTGTACTATCCTCTTGTTTATATTTGATGGGCACAGAAGTAATACTATTAGGAGCGCTAGCATTGTAAGTTTTTGTTCCTGCTTAATAGTTGCAATGTAGTAATTATAATTTAATATATAAGAAATCCTATTTATTAGTTTGAGTACTGTTAAGATCGAGATGCCAATGAAAAAACAGAATATTTTTTTTTGAGAATAGCCTAAAATATATTTGTTCATTCACGACTTGCAGTAACTATCCGATTGAAATTTTGAAGTAGCATTTTGTTATCGTCTTTGGTACGGGTTAAGATCAAGATACCAATGGAAAACAAAAAGGAAACTTCGATATAGAAAAGCCTCGAAAAAGTAGATAATCATGTCACGTTTATAACCGGCAGCAACAATGAGATTGAAATTTTAAGTGGCATTATGTAAAAAATGGTGGGGACATTAGGTATAGGTTAAATATTAGGATCAGGGAGGGATAGCTCATGACATATAGTTCAGGTTAGCTCAGATGGACCTGCAGCACCATAATTATTAGATTCTGTATTTGCCATTTTTCATCTGACATTATTTGGCTGTTGTATGTCCATATTTATCTGTGGCTTCTATGTATTTGCTCATCGCTTTTCTTTTGGACATGAACATTTGATTGACAGTATATTGTACTTAAATAGTTTTATCCAATCTCCAAGTTCCATTTCTCTTGCCAGACGTATCATATAAGCCTCTGTTTGGGGTTTCAGATCAAGCAAACAGGTAGACAACACCTGGTTCATCTTGACGCTAGAGACCAGCAGCCCTCTGCCCGATGATGAACCTCAGTCAACCACATCCACTGCTAGGTCCCCTGGGCAGCAGCTATGGCTGATGCTTTTCACCCAGCTATTCCCCTTTGCCTGTCTTCTCTTCGACTGTAATGTCTGAATCCTATTATAACCAGGTTAGGGAGTGGGAGGTAGAAGGGATAGTGGGATTGAGGGTTGGGAAGTGGTGGGAGGCAGAAGACCAACAGCGACATCCACAGGACCAACCTGCACCACCTGTGGTTGTGGGGGAGGGGGCAGACAGAAAGCCCCTCCCACAGGACCAAACCTGCACCACCTGTGGTTGTGGGGGAGGGGCAGACCCAAACGCCCCTCCCACAGGACCAACCTGCACCACCTGTGGTTGTGGGGGAGGGGGGCAGACCAACGCCCCTCCCACAGGACCAACCTGCACCTCCTGTGGTTTTCGAGGAGGGGGCAGACCGAAAACCCCTTCCACAGGACCAAAACTATGGCACCAACAGTGTTGGTCGTTAGGGCAAACCAGTTCCATCAGTGAGGAGCAGAACAGACACAGAGCAAAACAGACAGACGAAATCCACATTATGATGATGAAGGGTTTTTTTCAGTCAACCACATCCACTGGCTAGGTCCCCAGGGCATCAGCTATGGTCTGGTGCTTTTCACCCGCCTATTCCCCTTTGCCCGTCTTCCTCTTTCGACTGTAATAATGTCCGAGTCCTATGATGACCAGGTTAGGGAGTGGGAGGTAGAAGGAATAGAGGTAGTTGAGGATTGGGAAGTGGGGGACCGGAGGCAGAAGACCAACAGCGACCTCCATAGGACCAACCTGCACCACCTGTGGTTTGAGGGAGGGCGCAGACTGAAAGCTCCCTCCCACAGGACAACCTCCACCACCTGTGATTGGTGGGGGAGGGGGCAGACCGAAAAGGGAGGGGGCAGACAGAAAGCCCCTCCCACAGGACCACACCTGGCACCACCTGTGGTGTGGGGGGAGGGGGGCAGACCGAAAGTCCCTCCCCACAGGACCAACCTGCACCACCTGTGGTTTTGGGGGAGGGGGGCAGACCGAAAGGCCCCTACCCACAGGACCACCTATGGCACCAGCGGGTTGTAGGTAGGGCAGACCAGTTGTTCTATCAGTGAGGAGCCACAGCTGCCAGAGGCCTAGGGACGTCAGCCTACTCCGGCAATAGCAGAACCGCTGTTTGCGTCGCTCTACCCGTGTCAGAAGGCCCCCTGACCGGTATCAATCTGTTCATTTTAGAACAGATTGCTTCTAAAGACGCCAGGAACGTAACAGGACGAGGAGGGCCCAGCTTTAATCGTCGCCTCATGTTTCAAGCTAGAGAATCCGTCCAAACCTAAAAGAGTTTTTAACATGTTCCTGAGGTGGCCGAAAGAAGAAACTGTCTTGTGCAGATGGTGGGGGTTTGATGTAGGTCAGAGACAGACCAGGGTTGAAAACTGTGATGTGGAGGGTATAATGAGCAAAGGCCAAACCTGGCAATTCATAGCGTAGTAACCTCAGGGGTGGAATAAATTTAGAAAAAAAAAATCTAGTCATTTATAGTATGTTTCTTTTGATGGTGTTGCTGTACTAGCCTCGTTCTTGTTGTTTATTCATTTCAGTAGCGTGTTGTCTCTTTTATTTTGATGGGCACAGAAGTAAAACTTACAATGCTAAGCATTGTAAGTTTTTTGTTCCTGATTAATGGTTCTAATGTAGTGATTATAATTTGAAATATCCAAAATCCTATTTATTAGCTTTGGTGCTAAGCATTGTAAGTTTTTGTTCCTGATTATGGTTCTAATGTAGTGATTATAATTTGAAATATCCAAAATCCTATTTATTAGCTTGGGTACTGTTAAGATCGAGATGCCAATGAAAAACAGAAACTTTTTATATAGAATACCTAAAAAAAAATGTATATTTGTTCATTCATGACTTGCAGCAACTATCAAGTTCGATTTCTCTTGCCAGAAGTCTCGAGTAGCCTATGTTTTTGGGTTCAGATCAAGCAGACAGACAAACACGTGGTTCATCTTGACACCAGAAGCCACCAGCCCTCTGCCCGATGATGAACCTCAGTCAACCACATCCACTGCCAGGTCCCCAGGGCAGCATCTATGGCTGGTGCTTTCACCCGCCTATTCACCATTGCCTATGTTCTCTGGACTGTAATGTCCGAGTCCTGTTATGACCAGGTTAGGGAGTGGGAGGTAGAAGGGATAGAGGTGGTTGAGGATTCGGAAGTGGGGGAGGAAGACCAACAGCGACCTCCACAGGACCAACCTGCACCACCTGTGGTTGTGGGGGATGGGGCGGACCGAAAGCCCCTCCCACAGGGACCACCCTGCACCACCTGTGTTGTGGGGGAGGGGGCAGACCGAAAGCCCCTTCCACAGGACCAACCTATGGCAACCAGTGGTTGTCGGTAGGGCAGACCAGTTCCATCAGTGGAGGAGCCACAGCCATAGAGGCCTAGGGAACATCAGCCTACTCGAGCAATAGAAGAGCCGCTGTTGCGTCGCTCTACCCGTGTCACAAGGCCTCCTGACCGGTATCAATCTGTTTATTTTAGACAGAGTCCTACTAAAAATGCGAACAGGAGCGTAACAGGAGGGGGCCCGGCGTTAATCGTCGCCTCATGTTTCAGGCTACAGAATCCGTCCAAACCTGAAAGAGTTTTCACCATGTTCCTGAGGTGGCCGCAAACAGACAGCACGGGGATCATCTCGGCGCTATAGGCCAGCAGCCCTCTGCCCGATGATGAACCCTAGCTATCCACATCCACTGCTATGTCCCCAAGGGCAGATGCTTTGGCAGGTGCTTTCACCCCGCCAATCTCTTGTGCCTGTCTTGTCTTTGACTGTAATGTCCGACTCCTATGATGACCAGTTAGGGAGTGGGAGGTAGAAGGATTGGGCAGTGTGGGACGAGAAGACCAAGCGGCCCCCTGTCACAGGACCAATCTGTAGCCCCTGTGTTGTGGGGAAGAGGGCAGATCGACAGGCCCCTCTGGATCACCCTATGGTACCTGTCGTCGATAGCAGACCCGACAGCCTCCTCCATCAGTGAGGAGCCACAGCATTAGACAGCCTAGGGAACGTCAGCCTACTCCGGCAATACGCAGAGCGCGCTGTTGCGTCGCTCTACCCGTGTCACAAGGCCCCCTGACCGGTATCAATCTGTTGATTTTAGAACAGAGTCCTACTAAAGACGCCAGGAGGGTAACAGAAGGAGGAGGTGCCCCGCGTTAATCGTCGCCTCATATTTCGGGCTACAGAATCTGTCCACACCTGGAAGAGTTTTTACCGTGTTCCTGGTGAGGCTGTAAAGAAGAAACTGTCTTGTGCAATGTTGGTGTTTGACGTAGGTCAGAGATAGGCCAGGGTTGAAAATCGTCATGTAGAGGGTATGGTGACCAAAGGGCAAATCTAGCAATTCACAGCACAATTCACTTCAGGGGGTGGGAATTGATTGTTTTAGAAAAAAAAATCTTGTCTTCATAATTTGTTTCGATGGTCTTGCTGTACTTACCTTGCTCGTTATTGTATATTCTGTTCTGCAGCGTTTTTGTCTTTGATTTTGATGGACCAGCAGTGACATGAGGAGCGCTAGTATTTGTAAGTTATTGTGGCTGCTTAATAGTTGTAATGTAATATTATAGTTTGGTGTGTAAAAAAAGTCCTATTTACTAGTTTTGGTACTGTTAAGAAAGAAACGCAAATGAAAAACAAAAGGAAACTTTTCATATAGAATAGCCTAAAAATAAAGTAGATATGTTCATGACTTGCAACTCTACGACTGAAATGTAAAATTACATTCTGCTATCAGTTTTTTGGTACTGTTAAGATCAAGATACTAATGAAAAACAAAAGGAAACTTTGATACAGAAAAAACTTGAAAAAGTAGATAATTATGTTCATTTATGACTAGCAGCGATAATCAGATTGACCTGTTAGGTAGTATTAAGTAGGAAATGGCACGGGCATTAGATCCAAGTTAAATATTAGATTCAGATAGGGATAGCTCATGATAGGTAGTTCAAGTTAGCTGAGACAGACCTGCAGCACCATATTTAAATTTTGTATTTGCTTTTTTTCATTTATCATCACTGGCTGTTTTATCTGCATATTTTTTGTGTGCCTATGTATTTGTTCATCGCATTTCTTGTGGACATGAACCACATTTCATTATTAACATTTTATGCACTTAGTGTTATCCGTATCCAACTTCCATTTTCTTGCCAGAAGTCTCACATAAGCATGTGTTTGGGTTTCAGATCAAGCAAACGGACAGACCACACGACGTTTCATCTCGGTGCTCGAGAGCAGCAGACCTCCAGCCACCCCACATCCACTGCTAGATCCCCAGTGCAGCAGCCATGACGGGTGCTTTCACCCGCCAATCCCCTGTGCCTGTCTTCTCTTTGACTGTAATGTCCGAGTCCTATTATGACCAGGTTCGGGAGTTGGAGGTAGAAGGGGTTGGAGGCGGTAGAGCATTGGGAAGCGGGGGAGGAAGAAGACCAACAGCGACCTCCGCAGGACCACCCTGCACCACCTGTGGTGGTGGTAGAGAGGGCAGACCAACAGCGACCTCCACAGGACCACCCTGCACCACCTGTGGTGGTGGTAGAGAGGGCAGACCAACAGCTACCTTCACAGGACCAACCTGCACCACCTGTGGTAGTGGTAGAGAGGGCAGACCAACAGCTACCTTCACAGGACCAACCTGCACCACCTGTGTAGTGGTAGAGAGGGCAGACCAACAGCTACCTTCACAGGACCAACCTGCACCACCTGTGTAGTGGTAGAGTGGTAGAGAGGGCTGACAACCTGCACCACTGTGGGTAACAGCTACCTTCAACACAGGACCAACCTGCACCCCACCTGTGGTAGTGGTAGAGAGGGCTGACCAACAGCTACCTTCACAGGACCAACCTGCACCACCTGTGGTAGTGGTAGAGAGGGCTGACCAACAGCTACCTTCACAGGACCACCCTGCACCACCTGTGGTAGTGGTAGAGAGGGCAGACCAACAGCTACCTTCACAGGACCAACCTGCACCACCTGTGGTAGTGGTAGAGAGGGCAGACCAACAGCTACCTTCACAGGACCAACCTGTACCACCTGTGGTAGTGGTAGAGAGGGCAGACCAACAGCTACCTTCACAGGACCAACCTGCACCACCTGTGGTAGTGGTAGAGAGGTCAGACCAACAGCTACCTTCACAGGACCAACCTGCACCACCTGTGTTGTGGTAGAGAGGGCAGACCAACAGCAACCTTCACAGGTCCAACTAGCTCCACGTGTGGTAGTGGTAGAGAGGGCAGACCAACAGCTACCTTCACAGGACCAACCTGCACCCACCTGTGGTAGTGCTAGAGAGGGCAGACCAGAAGCCCCTTCACAGGACCCACCTGCACCAACTGTGGTTGTGGGGGAGGGGAGAGACCGATAGCCACCTCCCCAGCACCAACCTATGGCACCTGTGGTTGTCGGTAGGGCAGACCAGCAGACCACTCCATCAATGGAGGAGCGACAGCCACAGAGGCCAAGGTTACGTCAGCCTACTCCGGCAATAGCAGAGCCGCTGTTGCGTCGCTCTAAACCGTGTCAGAAGGCCCCCTGACCGGTATCAATCTGTTCATTTTAGAACAGAGTCCTACTAAAGACAACCAGGAGCGTAACAGTAGGAGGAGGGCCCGGCGTTAATCGTCGCCTCATGTTTCGGGCTACAGAATCCGTCCCAAACCTGAAAGAGTTTTTTAACCATGTTCATGAGGAGGCTGTAAAGAAGATACCGGCTTGTTGCAATGGATCTC
>JADBJO010028313.1:0-2500 GCA_016801955.1 Conus betulinus
ATGTGACTCCCTTAATGAAGAGGTTAAACAGGGTCAAAATACTGACCTTATCCTCACAAAGGGACTATGATTAAACAGGGTCATATAGACCTCATCCTCACAGACGGAATGTGACTCCCTTAATGAAGAGATTAAACAGGGTCAATACAGACCTCATCCTCACAGACGGAATGTGACTCCCTTAATGAAGAGATTAAACAGGGTCAATATAGACCTCATCCTCACAGTACGGAATGTGACTCCCTTATGAAGAGATTAAACAGGGTCAATACTGACCTTATCCTCACAGACGGAATGTGACTGGCCTTAATGAAGAGATTAAACAGGGTCAATATAGACCTCATCCTCACAGACGGAATGTGATTCCCTTTGAAGAAGAGATTAAACAGGGTCAATATAGACCTCATCCTCACAGAGGGAATGTGACTGCCTTAATGATCCTGTTGGCATTAAAGACGGAAGGGATTGTACACGCGAAGAAACTTCCGGTTAGATTTTTTTAGGTTTAAATTTCTTTTCTGGAAATTTTTTTTTTTTGCGTCTGCTCCCCACCTCAGAGGCAGTGCACCCACGCCGCTCATTCAGACACCCGTCCACAGCCACAGCCCCCGATCGGCCCCGCCGCAACCCCGGCACCGGCAATCCACAGGGAGCAGTCAATGTCAAGTCGTCAAGAGGAGCAACCCTGCGAGCAGGACACCCCTACTAAGCCCCCTACTGACGACAATAATTGCTTAGTCGCGGAGCCGGCGTGAGTGAGCTCTCCCTCCGGAGGGCGCCACCACGTCCGTCCAACGACAGCCCCCCATGGACTCGCCGATACCGGTGACCCCGACGGAACCAAACCAAGGCCACAGACGTGGAGAGGACATCGAAATTGAGGTCACCATGAGAGCAGGGCATGAAGGGCCACAGAATTTGAGACATTTTTTTTATGCTGATCGATGAGAATGAGGATGATTAAGATGATGCTACGGATTTCCATTTCGGTCTGAGACTACATGACAGGGCTGTACTCTAACGCTTCCTTTCATAATATATCCCGGCGTCAACCAGGCCCGAGAGATACAGGCACCTGCAGTGTTGGTCAGGAAATTTGAGCACACTCTCAAAACGCATCCATTAAGTGGATGAAACTCGACTGTGTGGTCCCAGTCTTCCCAACTGAGTCCGCAGCAACTCAACTCTGGGTAGGAGCCGGTCGGGGCAAAAAAACCCACATGACTCTGATGGGATTCGAACCCACGACCTCCCAGCCGCACCGGGAGTGTCGTCAGCTTTTACAGGCTCAAGTCCGAACCGCCGGCACTCTTCATAGAAGTGGACATCGGTTTTTGCTCCCTGTGTTGACGTGTTGTCGTTCTGCTGGTCCCAGTGTAGTGTCACACTGGTCTTCTACCCCCACCAGCTCTCTCTCTGGATGATAACTCTGCTCCATGGAAAGTTTGCTGGGGTGTGTGTGTGGTGGGAGGGGGGAGGGGGGTCATCTGCATGTTACTGATCAGTGCTGCCTGTTATTTTCTGGCGAAAGAAGCCACGCCATTTGAATACAACTTCCAGACATGTATCCCCCATCCTCTCTTTCCCTCTCCCCCACCCCTCCCCAAACCTCTTTTGAAGCCATGGTGGCATGTTGCTGTGTATAGCCAAGCCGGCCGCGGGGATCGTATCAAGGCAAAGAATGGATACAACGTCGACCAGCCAGTCATCATACTCTGCACTTGTTCCCCACGCTTGCCTAGATGTGCCCACAGGGCCTGCCTGCTGCCCAGGCAGGAGATCTCTAGTTTCGGTCGAGTTTATTTCGTTTGTCTTTGGTTTGTTTTGTTTGTTTTGTTTTGTTTGTTCTTTGTTGTTTTTGTTTTCTTGTCTGGTTTCTCCACGACAGGATGGAAGTTTCAGGTTCTAAATGTTCTTTTGTCTTTTCATGGATGTCTTTTCAGTCAGGGTCACTCTCTCTCTCTCTCTTTCTCTCTCTCTCTGTCTCTCTCTCTCTCTCTCTCTCTCTCCTCATCTCTCTCTCTCACACACACACACACACACACACACACACACATACACACACATGCTCGCGCACTCACACTACGCACGCGTATACACACGCACACATCCATGCAGACACGCGTGCACACACACACACACACACACACACACACACACACACACACACACACACACACACACACACACACACACACAAGGGGTCATTTCTGCCAGTGGCCTCTGTAATCAAGACTGACGTATCCTGTCCAGGCTATCCCTGAGCGTCATCTTCTAACGTCCATACTCATCCTCTGCTCCTTTTCATCTCTCACTAGGGTGGGACTGCTTTGGTCATCCAGGACTGTCAATATCATGCGTATATAACTGCAAAACACACACACACACACACACACACACACACACACACACACACACACACACACGCACGCACGCACGCATTGATGATGAATATACTACTTTGAAGAAAGATGACAATGTAAATATTCTAGTAAATGAA
>JADBJO010028313.1:7500-15000 GCA_016801955.1 Conus betulinus
AACACTGAAGTATTTTGCCAGCCACCGTGCGGTGTGTGACCTGACACCAATCATACGCAAACCTGGGATTCGCCCTCCGATGCACGTTGTCCAGACTGCCGTAGACGAGCACCAAGCCACAAGAGTTGATTACCAGGCATAGTGGGAGATAGTTGAATTTGGCACTGTAGCACATTTCGATGAAGGCATCGAAGGGCACTGCCACTTCGACCAGGAAGACATGGCGATCAGTCCGGTCACTGATGGCGACGTCAGGTCTGGTGACGCTGGTGACGAAGGCATCCGAGTCGGTGTCACTGATGCTGACGTCAGGTCTGGTGGCGCTGGTGACGAAGACATCAGAGTCGGTGTCACTGATGCTGACGTCAGGTCAGGTGGCGCTGGTGACGAAGACATCAGAGTCGGTGTCACTGATGCTGACGTCAGGTCTGGTGGCGCTGGTGACGAAGACATCAGAGTCGGTGTCACTGATGCTGACGTCAGGTCTGGTGACGCTGGTGACGAAGGCATCCGAGTCAGTGTCACTGATGCTGACGTCAGGTCAGGTGGCGCTGGTGACGAAGACATCAGAGTCAGTGTCAAACGTGTGCATTGTCAGGCACGTGTCTTTGATCACCTGAAGAGAGTCGGAAACAGGGATGTGTGTGGCAGTCACCTCAACAAGTCTGTTGTGCCTTGCTTGGTGCAGAGCTTGGTACCTTGTACAGCCATTCAGCACACGGGAGACTGTTTCTGTTGGGTGATTGCACGAAGTGCTGTAGTAGCTGCGGTCTGCCTCGTGAGACAAAACTAACAATGATGTCATTCAGGTTAACATTGTGTAGGGTAAGCAGTGGACAGTTCGTGGATGATTTGTGTCGCCTCTCTTACAATGCGTCCCTGTAAGTCCTTCTGTTTCCCTTCAGACAAAACACGGGATGAACTGTGCTGTTTTATAAAGAGTATGCCATCTTACTGTCTGTGGGAGAGAGAGATATACATTATCGTCACACACACACACACACACACACACACACACACACACACCTGCACTACACTACACTACATTACACTGTACTACACATTCCCAGCCATCCGTGTCATCGCCTTTAGTTAAAGGTTCAATAGATGAAATCAGAGGGGGAAAAACGAGCAAACAAGAACCAAAAACAAAAACCATTTTTCTCGATCATGGACTAAGCTCTTATTGCCGGAGCTGACCCCAAATCAGTAAGCTGTTTGTCATTGGACAGGACTTCTTTGTGGTGGGAAGTAAGCCTATTTGTCATGGACAGGGCTTCATTGTGGTGGAACGTAAGCTCGTTTCTCCCTGGACAAAAGAGTTCGTTGTGCCGAACTGTAAGCCTTTAGTCAGTGAACATGACAGGCCGCTTCCTTTAGATATGTCACAGTGTGTGTTTGCGCACCCTTTGTGTGTGTGTGTGTGTGTGTGTGTGTGTAAAATCCACATGGAAGTAGGCAGAAAAAAAATGGCGTTCATAGACAGAACAGAGTAGAGACAGAATGTGATGTGAACGTCACAGGTGACGAATTTCATTTTATCATTACATGCCAAAACATAAAGCTATGCGAAAGATTATTCTACAAATCAAGCTAAAAACCCATTGTTTCACCCCCCCTCCCCCCCCCCCACCCACCCCCACCCGGCCTTCAATACTTCCTCTCCCATGATTCCCTCTCGTTTCCATCCGGTGGCCATTTTACCGGTTTGTTCCAAATGACCAGATACGTGGTTTCTCGTTCTCTGTTTATGTTGCTTGTTTTTGTCTGAAGAAGACCCAAGAGGTCGAAATGCATTGTGTCTTGTCCTGTACCTTGTTTGTCTATGTCCTTGGCGGTAACTAACCCTTCTCTTTCCAAATTATGCGAAAGACATTTCTGCCTCCGTCCTCGAATCTCTTTCATTTGTGTAATATGGATCGTACAAAGTGCTACGTAATCTAGCTACAATTATCAAATACTGCCGAAAATTGCGCCAAGATCGTCATTGCCTGTCTCATCATGGATTTCTTTCTTTGATGCGTTTACTCTCTGATGTTGTTCTGTTGAAACAGATTTGCTGCAAGGACTCTCCGTGTGCCATTCAGGGATCAAAAGTGTAGAAATCTTGAATCTTGCGGAAGTGAAAGATAGAGCATTATATACCAATACTTTCAGTTAAACCTTGGAATCAAAGAGAATATTGAACATGAGAAGGTAAAATGAACCTACCTAAACATCAGCCGTGCCTCAAATATACACATGAAACGCAGGCACATCTTTGTGCCTTCAAAGTCGGTCTAGATAGCAAAGATATCTTATCACAAATGAAGTTTGTGAATTTAAAAGAAAATTATTTTTTTTTAAAATACAACGTGTTGATGTTTGTCTGAAAGTTCGTTATACAAAAAAAAATCTTTGGTGCTAGTTGTAAAATATACATTCATTTCTAAGAGTGTATTTTGTTTTATTATGTCCAAAATAATTACGTTTCAAATTTGTCCGAATTACTTCCTGTCACCTAATTTCACCACCACCACCCTTTCTCTCTCTCTCTCTCTCTCTCTCTCTCTCTCTCCTCTCTCTCTCTCTCTCTCTCTCGTCTCCGTGTGTGTGTGTGTGTGTGTGTGTGTGTGTGTGTGTGTGTGTGTGTGTGTGTGTGAGGTGCACATTTATCATGCGTATATAGCAGCGGATCTCTCACACACACACACACGCGCGCGCGCGCGCGCGCGCGCGCGCGCGCACGCACGCACGCGCACGCACGCACGCACGCACGCACGCACGCACGCACACACACACACACACACACACCACACATAACCATTCACACAGGCATATGAGCAGATCGATCTTAAGGATCCTCACTTGTTGACATATTGTAAACTGCGCCAGTTACTCAGGCGCCTGACTGCAGCCAGCCCCGACAGTGAACCCAGTGTGTTGTGGGCACGGACAATGTAGAGTTTGTTGGCCATGAACTTCAGAACGACCCAAGGGGCTTCATGGAGGCAACGTGTGGGAACGTCAGTGAGGCGGCACCTCCTGCTGTAAAAGAAGCAGACAGTCTTCAGTTGGCGGGGCTGGATAGTACACGGTGTTCATCCCTGTGTTACCGATATCACTCTCCAGCAAGTGAAAAAACGCACGAGCCCAGACTCACCCCGGGGACGGAATAAAGGCCGACATTTCCCTTTGTTCCAGTCTGTCAAAATTCTTGAAGTGTCCCAAATGGCAAAACATGTTAATCAAAGCACATTGCATCTGAATTTGAGGAATGGAGAGGGGGGAGGATTCTGGGCCTGAGCCAGAACTACTCTGCACCCTGTTCCCGAAACACTCCTTGGTGAGGGATTGGGGCCATGATCCAGAAGCTTCCCATGGAGTGAAGAGAGACACGTGGCTGGGTCCACCTCCTTGTCTCATACGGCGCTAAGTTTGGCTGCGCGCCCATGTTCGTTCCACTGGACGTTTGTGGACTATGCCCCAAATCACTCAGCCACGAATCGTTTAGGAACGGAGGGAAGGAGAGTGAGGGGGACAGGTCCAGAATCATTCGGCCCTTAGATTCAGGTACAATATGTATTGTATACGTTTTATTGTTTTGGACACTTTGCAAATTATACAGGAATTAGGGATTTGAGGAATTTGGGGTTTGGGGATTTGTGATTTTAGAAGAAAGAGGGAGAGGGGCGTGGGGGTGGGGTGTCTGTGTTTTTGGGCACTTGCCCTTTCTCACCAGCCGGAGAGTGACTTTGGGCATTGGGTGATGACAGAACGTTACAGTTCTGCAGTGCCTGCACCTCTCACTGACCTCCTGAAAACAGGAGGACCTATCAAAGTGGAGTGGGATGACGCACAAGAGGAAGTGTACTGACCATTTGTGCTGGCTGTTATACGTCATGGTTTCCAATACCTATGAATAGTTCCATGCATTTTGATTAGCTAAGGTACGTCATGATCACTGAACACTCTACAATCCTCAATGATCGTTGACTGGTTGTGCTGCGCCATGTTTTTTTTTCTTCAGCCTTCCATTTAATGAAATATGAATAGTCAGAGTTTGTGTGGTGTTCAAATGGTGATGCGAGGGGAAAAGCTACGCGAAAAAGACTGGAGGTGGATGGGAAAGTGGTTTGTGGAAGTAAAGGAAGGATACGTTTCTATGCTGTTGTCATGGCCATGTGCAGATTGATTTGTGAATCTCTGCTGGCAGCGAAGACTGTGACCTTGTGACCAAGTCGACCTTGGCTCTGTCTGGATCGATTCAACTTGAGATCAGAACCCTCTCTTGCTGTTCACCTTAATCATACGCCCACCGCAGAGTCAAAGAACATGACTTTGATTATTTCCTACACACACACACACACACACACACACACACACACAGGCGCGCGCGCGCACGCACGCACACGCACGCACAGAGAGAGAGAGAGAGGGAGAGAGAGAGAGAGAGAGAGACTTCCATACAAAAACAACTGCGCGCGTGCGCTCACGTACATGCATGTATTTTGCTCGCATTCGCACACGTTGATGTGGAAGTAATTATGGTTTTTGGAGTTGTAGCAATGGCATGAAAACTATATCGGGTTGCAACGTGTCCTTCACATCACAAAGAAAACAGAATGTCCTTCTCCTTTGACATTTCATCTGATACACACACTTAAATTGATATCTACCGTATTTCCCACCTTTTTTTCAGTCTCCATAAAACGCAAATTACCAGAGGAAAAAAGCCATGAAACGAAATAAAACTGCAACAAAGTGTGACTGCCTGGCAGAACGCAGAGGTGGGGGATGGAGGGAGGAGTAATGGGGTGAGGCGGAGGGGCAATACTTAGAAAGAAAGAAAAAACAGGACGAGTATGTGCGGAGAGAGAGAGAGAGAGAGAGAGAGAGAGAGAGAGAGAGAGAGAGAGAGAGAGAGAGAGAGCAGACAGGACAGACAGACAGACAGACAGACAGACACAGACAGAGAGAGAGACAGGGAGAGAGAGACAGAGAGAGAAGAGAGAGAAAGACAGAGACAGAGAAGACTGACGAGGATTTATCTGACCCGTTCATTGCGGCGCGCGCTGAGTTATGATCAAAACAGATCATTCATTGTTTTGTTTGTTTAGATCAGATTTGCTTCGCTTTTAAATTGATTTCATCTGAAGAAAATACGAAATGAGGCAGGGAACAGTAAACAAGAAACAACAAACAAGTAGGGTAACTCTTGCTCCCATAAAAAAAAAAAAAAAAAAAAAAAAACATAACTCGAAAAGAATGCCGCTTACGACACCGAATCGCCTAGCAGATATGACAGCACAAAGCACACAGAACAAACAAGGAAACATCCCCTTGTTTCCTTGTTTCCTTGTTTGTTCTGTGTGCTCTGTAATGTCATGTCTGCTAGGCGATTCGGCGTCGTAAGCAGCATTCCTTTCGAGTTATGTTTTCTTGTGGGAGCAAGAGTTACCGGCCCTACTTGTTGTTTGTTGATTTCATCAGCTTCAATTAGGTTCGGTTTCATTGAATAAATTGGGCTGCTCGGTTTGTGCCTGCTAACGTCGGTAGAAAAGTTGTTGTTTTTTCTTAATGGTCTTAATTCAGTGATGCATGTGCATGGGTAAATGAACCTGCCGCGTTCTTAAGAACTCCTGCATGTTTTCACCCCGTCCATGCCATACGTATATTTCCAACACATATTCCTCTCTTTCCTTTCATCCTTATCCATATGTACTGTGGCACCAACGACCCAGCAACACTAATTAGAATTAGGCACTAATCGATGTTGAACTGGTTTCAAAGTACTTTCAGTGTAATTAGCTTCTGGATTTTTTTTTTTTTTTTTTTTTTGTTTTTTGTTTTTTTTTGTATGACGTGTGTATTTTTCTTCTTCTTCTTCCTAAAAGGCTGGTGCACTCAAAAACGAGTAGGTTTGAATAAAACGGAAAAAAAAAAATGCGCAGTGTTTTCACTTTTAAAGTGTCAATCAAGCGTACGCTTGCACACGCTCAAAGAATGACATATCCCTGTTATTTTCTTCCGGCTTATCGATTTTCTTCCACCGGACACGAAAATCATGGCGAAGTTTCGATTTGCGTTCGTGTTCCTGAGCATTCTTTGCAGCGTGCACGGGACAAATGACCTAAATCCAGTGAATTATTTGGTCAACGTTCCCGAGCATTCTTTACAGCGTGCACGAGACAAATGACCTAAATCCAGTGAATTATTTGGTTAAGGTCGTCAGAGAATTCCTACTACTTTAATGTCTTCCTGTCCAACTGGTACCAGGGCCCAAATATTGCCACAACAATTGACTTCTGCCTTCGTTCCACCCCCTATCCTCTTCTCATGAGAGCCTCCACAAAAAATGTTCTTTTGAGTCAAATCCAAGATGGCTGAATGTCAACCAAGGGAATAAATCGTTCGTTTATATTTGATAGTAACAACCTAGGAGTTATTTATTTGACAACAGTAAAGTTTAAAAAAATCGAAACTACACTTTAATACTGGTTCTGAAGCTAGATATAGGCCTACTCAAATAGAAAAAGGACAAAAACAACACCCAAAACATTCAGATAATCAAAGTAGGGCGGTTTACATTCAGATAAGTAGGGCGGTTTCTTCGTACAGTTTCACCTTCATCATGCCCTCTCCTCTCTCATTCTCCCCTCAATCTTCAAGAGCAACATTCTCAAACTATCCGCCGAGCATCCGGATGATAATACAATGTTAGAATCATCTCCCTTTATCCGTGTTCTCATTTCTTTGGGGGGGGGGGGGGGGGGGGGGGGGGGGGGGGGGGGGGGGGGGGTTAACACAGTCTTAGTTTTAAGAGGGTGGGGAGGAAGGGGGAGAGGGTCGCGGGAGGGTGGAGAAGACTGGAGAAGACTGGAACATGGACTGAGATGCTGTAAGTTGACCTGCATGTTTTCTCTTTGTTCTATGGTGCCGATTTTTGTATTTCTGTCGTTGGTTTGGTGTAGCTTTTCTGTTCTGTGTGTGTGTGTGTGTGTGTGTGTGTGTGTGTGTGTGTGTGTGTGTGTGTGTGTGTGTGTGTGTGTGTGTGTGTGACTTTAAACAAAACTCCTGTGCTGTTTATTGCTATAGGTGAATTTCTGGAAATCGGGATCAAAATGGCGACGGACTACTCTCACAAACGTGTGCCAATCAGAGAGGCTTTCTATTCATGAACAATTACTGTTGAGAAACAAGAAACAGAACTCTTCTTCTTCTTCTTCTTCTAATGAGTTGGCAAAGTTCGCAGTGCCTCTGCCACCCGCAACAGTTTTTCAAGTGGCTCCGCCGAACTTTTTTTTTTTTTTTTTTTTTTTTTTTTTTTTTTTTTTGCGCTTCAGGGCCTCGAAAGTGGGTCAAAAAGTGACCTGATGTCTGTATCCAGCATCCCAAAGTATCTCTTCTTCCGTGCAGCAGATAATGCTTTTGTGAAGACAGGAGGGGAGTTGGCCATGCCCTGGTCTGAGCCTGGAGAGGAGGGTGCCTTGCAGGTGGATGCTGTGAAGGAGCAGTAAC
>JADBJO010028314.1:0-2500 GCA_016801955.1 Conus betulinus
TCTTCAGATAGCTGAGGTCACAGTCGCTGGGCTGAAAAGTGACGGTGGGGAACTGCTGCGCAAAGTGCACCACATGCTGACCAGGTCCCCGAGGCCACTTCAAGGACAAAACCCTTGTCAGCCTTCGACAAGTACTCCCGCAGAACGTCCAGAATTGGGTCCTTGTTGCGGTCTGCAGCTGGTACACGGATTAAGTCATCATAGCCTCCAAAAAGTTCCTGTTTGTCTGCAACCATATTTTTTTTCCACCTGTTATGAATAATATTAATTTTTTCACAAAGAATCAGGCTCTGAGAGAGAGAGAGAGAGAGAGAGAGAGAGAGAGAGAGAGAGAGAGAGAGAAGGGATGTGATGGAGTGTGTAAATGCACATACATATGAATGATTTTGATCCTGATCCTGTCAACCCCCCCCCCCCCTCCCCCCCCACTCACCCACCCACACACACAAACACTTTTTTTCCCCCGACTGCTTTTTAACAACTAATTTTCAAACTGCTTGTTGCTGTTGTTTTTTTTTTCTTTCATAGAGAGTGTTGCAGTGTGGGCGGCCCCTGAAATTTGTGCAAATTACATGAGGCTTGAAATCCACCCACTGATTAAATGGCATAAGAGCAACTTGGCATGCTGTAATCACAACTCTACAGAAAAAACAATAGGAACCCTTGAGGACCTCAAACTTGGAACAGGATCACTGGACTGATAGGTAACACAAGGCATGCTATGATTCTCAAATACAGAAGAAACAGGATGATAAAACAAACCTAAAAAAAATCCAAATTAGCACTCTGGTATCATACCGAGTCCTAACTAGATCCAACATTTTGATCTCATTAAAGCAACAGTCCAACACCAACTTGACCGAGCCTCTAAAGTCAAATCTGTAGGTTCTCTGTACAGAGGAGATTCTTTGCTATCACAGACCATAAGAAATTGAAAACCTACCCCTGGAGGCCATTGTTCAGGAAACAACAGTCAACACCTTTGTGTCACACTCACAAGCCTCCAACTGATTAGTCACCTCATGATGTCATCCCCTCCCCATCTCCCCCTCCAGCTTTTGCCGTGAGCACCCCTTTAAGGGGTCAGGACAGTCATCAAGATGATTGTGGGTTTAGACCTAGTTGAGAAAAGAAGTCAGAGAAGCTGACGCAAGAATGATAATCAGATAGCAGAATTAGCAAAAAGAAATGAGAAATAAATGATCTAATCAGTGATCTGTACTGTCTGGTCCTGACTGAATACAACCAAAACTATCAATGGAAGCAAAAGATTTTCTGACAATTTCTGTAAAGATTTTATTTTATAAGACAAAAAAAAGCATACCCATCAGTTCTATACAAGCTGAATTCAAGCGAAGTTACTTTTTTTTCTTTATCAAATATGCCTGCAATTACACACTACTAAGTCTTACATTAGTTGATTGCAGAGTTTTGTGAAACCAAATAAACATTTCAATAACTTATTGTCCAGCACCAAATCTAGGTTTCCATTTGGTGGATCTTATATATATATAACACAAGTTCTCAGTGAACGGAAAGGTAAAAAGGCCTTTGTGGTACAGAACTGGAAGGTAATTCCCAACCAAAACATACCATAAACGAATGCTTCAATTCATCAATGTGTGTGTGTGTGCGTGCGCGCACGCGCACGTATGCAAGAGCGAGTTTATATACAAGTGCATCTGTGTGTGCATCTGTGTGTGTGTGTGCATGCGTGCATGCATGTGTGCGTACCTCTGTGTGTGTGCGTGCATGTGTGTGTGTGTGTGTGGCACAACAGTGTCTGTTAACGCAAAACAATGGTGGCAATTCACAAAATTTTACAGAGCAACAATAATCAAGACAGAAAGAGTAGAGGGCACAGGTGCAGGCTGTCAACTTCTGTCACGCTTTCTTCTCTGCTCACTTTGATTTAGAAGACAAAAACACACACACACCACACACACACACACACACACACACACACACGCTTGTTTGCACACACACTCCTTTCCCTCGTTTTAAATCATTCACCCGAACACACACACACACACACACACACACACACACACACACACACATTTTCTATTTCGTCAGATTCACAGTTCTGTGGGTCTCCTTGCCATTTAGGCACTTTTGTTTTAATAATTAAAATACAGTGGCTTTCCAACTGATGTAAATTTGGAGTATTTTTGCTTTTCCAAAAAGTGTACAAAAGAAAGCCGAGTATGTGGAATACTACAGTCTTGTTACCCCTTGGTCACTGAGGTGAACTATTGTGATGCATACTCTTCAGTGAATACTTACCCCACTCACCTGCTGTCTCACTCTGTCTTATCCCCCCCCCCCCCCCCCCCCTCTTATTCTCCTTCAGTGTATCTCTCTATCCCTCCCCACACTACCCCACTTCACCATGATCTTTCCCACCCCCATCTTGTATATCCTTCCTCTGTGTGTGTGTGAGAGAGAGAGAGAGAGAGAGAGAGAGAGAGAGAGAGAGAGAGAGAGAGAGAGAGAGAGA
>JADBJO010028314.1:10000-12500 GCA_016801955.1 Conus betulinus
AACGAAGGCCAGTAAATCTATCTCACGAAATGTTGAAACAGGTGAGAACTTGTTAGGTCGGTTCAATCGGGAGACGCATTCCCTCCCATTATCCTGAGACCACCCGTTGAATACATCCATGCTCAGAAACGCTCTCTCTCTGTCTGTTTGTCTGTCTCTCCCTCTCTGGTTTTTTTTTTTTTTTTTTTTTTTCTGAGTGATCTTAGTAGTGATTTTAGCTTTATAATGAACAGGGTACATCGGAAATAATTTACCTGCACTGTTAAGTGCACGTGCATGCAAGCGCTCGTGTAAATGTACCTTAGTGTGTGTGTGTGTGTGTGTGTGTGTGTGTGTGTGTGTGTGTGTGTTTGTGCGGTGCGTGTGTGTGTGCGTGACAGACAGACAGACAGAGAGAGAGAGAGAGAGAGAGAGAGAGAGAGAGAGAGAGAGGTGGGGGGTGGGGAGAGGGGGGAGACTCCCCCCTCCACCTTTCCACCTGTCTCTCAATTATTTTTTCTCACCCGTGTCAATGCCCAAGAGAGTGCCCCTATGTCCAGTAGTATAATTCTAGTTCATACCAACATTTTTTTTCCCCACATGAAAAATTCAACACACAATAAGAAACATTTCAAGGTGAATTGACTCATGTAGGTTATTCTTTCCCAGGGAGACTCACATGGGTCAATCTTCTCCATGAGGTGTGCTGTCTATTGGCATAATTTATATTTAATATTTAGTCGCCTGAAACTAACAAGAATGCATCCACTTTAGACAACCCTGTTTGGGATGACATAATCATGATTTCAGGACACAACCAAAAGGAACGATCACTGTGGGGGAAGTGCATCATGGAGAGAATCCTTCGAGTTATATCCCTTGTGTGTTTTAGGGGGTCAGGAGCACGCATCGCAGGTATCGCGACAAGAACATACCTACCAACTTTAAAAAAAAAAAAAAAAAAAAAAAAAAAATTTTGCAATGTCCTAAGACATAAAATGGACTGTGAAAATTTTCGTCCAAAAAAATGTCGAACAAATAAATGAACCCCTTAGTGAAGGACAGAGTTTGAAATTAAAAAAAAAAATTCTTTATATGTATAAATGTTCAAGCGGAATAACATAGGCTATTAATTAACGTTTCAGGCGTCATCATGCTGGTATGTCCATGCTGTTTTTGAAGCAGGAAGCATTTGTAAGCACGGGAAAGCATAATTTTGATCATTTGGATGGATAAAACGTGGTTTGAAATACCTGTCGGTCTACACTATTGGGTCACCTGGCGTTTTAACACAAAAGAGTATATTCAAATCCTGTACTATTATTCATGTTTATTCCAGCTTTTGTATCTTTCAAAAGAGTTTCAAGTCCGTGTCCATGGTTACAATATACGATTTAAGTGGAGAAATATACAACAAGTTCAGAGTTTTTCAACTCCGTTGTAACTGAAACGTTTTAGCTTCAATGTTACACGAAACATCAGTTCTTTAAAAAAAAAAATCTAATTTTTAAAAAGACTTTTCATGGCTGAGTTACTTTTCTCCATCCTGCTTTTTGTAAATAAATCCCTTCCTAAGGAAGTCAGTGGAAGATAACGCCTATTTTTTTTTTTTTGCTATTGTAAGGAGTTACCTTTTCTCAGTTGATTGGTCAAGATCGTTACGCAGTTCGTGCTGCGCATCCTTTGGTAAATAAAGGTCACATAAAACCCATACGTAGCTATGAATAGATTAGTAATCAAGAAAATAAGTCAAACTGTCTGTCGGACAGTGTGTCACAGACACTAGGCCGGACATCTCACCCACAATTCCCTCTATAGCTGACACCCAGGACGGAAACGCAATCAGGACGGAAATGCAAACATAGAATGATCTACACACAATCAAGCGTTTGAGGAGTAAACGACCTCCCCCTACCTTTTTTTTTTTTGTTTTTTTTTTTTTTTTTTCTTTAATAACCAACAATCGCTAGTGTGTTTGTTTTCCTTTCCCCCTTTCCTAGTGATGAAATCACCTAACAATCACCAACACAGCCAAATGCCCTGTGCACAAACAAGAGCGTTCACTTACATTATTTTGCTGTTATCATCATCATCATCATCATCATCGTCATCATCATCATTAGTATTATATTAAGATGATACCAGCCGCCGTGGCGAAGTGGTTAGCGTCGCGGACTCCCGGCTGGGAGGTCGTGGGAGGTCGTGGGTTCGAATCCCATCAGAAGTCATGTGGGTTTTTCTGCCCCGACCGCTCCTACCCAGAGTTGAGTTTGCTGCGGGCTCAGTTGGGAAGACTGGGACCACACAGTCGAGTTTCATCCACTTAATGGATGCGTTTCTGAGAGTGTTGCTCAAATTTCCTGACCAACACTGCAGGTGTCTGTATCTCTCGGGCCTGGTTGACGCCGGGATATATTATGAAAGGAAGCGTAGAGTACAGCCCTGTCATGTAGTCTCAGACCGAAATGGAAATCCGTAGCATCATCTTAATCATCCTCATTCTCATCGATCAGCATTAAAA
>JADBJO010028314.1:17500-20279 GCA_016801955.1 Conus betulinus
TTTTTTTTACTTTTTGACTTTTAAGTCTAATCTAGTGAAGGTTTCATCATTGAACTTTTAAGTTTAACTGAGCGCAGGTTTTGTTCTCATTCAATTTTTGTCTGATTTAGAATTATGTGTGTTACTCGTGTTTTTTAGTCGTATTAGGCATAGTGTATGCCCTTTTAACTTTCAAGTCTCATTCAGTGTAGTCTCTGTCCACAACGTCGTGTCACAGTCTATTGGCGTTTATTATTTTTTTTTTTGTCTTTTTGGCCTGCTCTTTGGAGATTCCCGTTCATGACAACATTAGCCTTTCTTGAACGCTGTGTAGCTCATCCCAGTCTAAGGTATAAGTAAGCAGCAGATGGGCTGTTGCGGCCTTTTGCATGAGTTCTCTGTCGATCTGCAGTCATTGATCTGGAGTGGGGTGGTGCGGGGCAAGGCCTTTCACGCACCTTGCAATGACCGTGGAGGTGTCCCCGCCTTGCCAGGCCTTTGATAACTAGTCTCTTATCCTCTGAACAGATATGCACATCCAGTTTGAACGAGGAAGCTGAAGACCTTTTCCTCCTTCATGGTGAGCGTACACAGACAACCAGACTTTTGTTCTGCGATGTTTTGATTTTTTGCTGCAGCTCATCTGTACTTGTAGACGATAAATTTGTCGCCCACGAGCAGTATTGTGAATATATAGACCTAATACAATTCGGAACACGGGGACTATAAAGAATTGACGGTGTCGGCAGCGAACAACTGACAAAATAAGAAGATTTCTTGTTGTGATGTTTTCAGTTTGTTGCTGCAAAAAGCCTCATGCTTGGAAAATAGAATTGGCTCATGTGATGTCTGTTCACGCATCCAAGTAGTTCGAGATTTGAAACTCTGCCCTGCAGCTTTGTGATACTTCAGTGAGCAGCAAATTGCCATCAGTTTCATTTTCCACGTGTGGTTGTAGATAGCCGTCAGAATTTAGGTGCACTCAGGACGTTCGAAACACTCACACTCACACACACACACACACACACACTCACACACACACCACACACACACACACACACACACACACACACACACACACACACAGAGAGAGGAGAGAGAGAGAGAGAGAGAGAGAGAGAGAGATCTTGAAGCCAAGAGATGAAACCAGTACAGCTGAATTCAACCTGTCCAAAGAGTTCTCAAATGGTGACATTCGTTGTAAACTATACCTGGTCACTCTGTGCAGTTCCTAAGAGTTGAAATTCGATTGAACTACATCCAGCCAATCTTTACAGTTCCCAAGTGTGAAATCCGATGCATCTAAACAAAACCCAGCCAGATCAACCCTGCCAGTCGGTGTAGTTCCGAAGTGGTGAACCGTTTTAATGGAACCCAACCAGACTGTCGTTCCCAAACAGTGGAACAAATGGGGTAACGAAACAGAAACTTAGCCAGTGTATGTGTTTTTCCAAGTGTTGACTTTCTGCTGGACTAAACTCAGCCAGTCTGTGTGGTTCCTTTTGTGGTGCCATTGGTGCAAATAAGCTCACTCAGTAGGTGCACTTCCTTAGTGGTTACATTCAGTTTAACCTAACCCAGGCGGGTTGAAATTCTGAAGTAGTGCCATTCACTTTGACTGAACTCGTTCTGACCATAGTTCTCATGAGGTAAAATTCGATGTAGATCAAATCAGCAAACTGATAGTTCCCAGTTGTTGCAAACTGCATTCATGCACTCTGTCTGACATTCAACGTGGTGAAACGCGTTGCTTCATCCTCAACCGGTTTCATCTATTTCCAGATTGTGAAATTCAATGGCTCCCAACTCAGTCAGTTTGTGTTATTCCTAAATTGTAAAGTCTAGTGCTCTGGAGCCCAGACAGTCTTTTGTTGTTCCTAAATGGTCAAACTGAAAACTGATTGCTCTTGAATGCAGAATGTTTGCTTCCAAATGGTAAAATGCACTGACTCTGTGCTCAGCCGCCTGTGTTGTTCCCAAACCGTGAAATTAAGTTCCCCTGCACTTAGCCATTTGAGTTGTTTTCCAATGGGCAAAATTCAGTGCTCCCGAACTCCAGCAGTGTGTGGTCTTCCAAAATCCTCAACTCAGCAGTCTGTGTTGTTATCAGATGGTGAAATTCCGTGGTTTTTTTTTTTTTTTTTTTTTTTTTTTTTTTTTTTTTAACTCAGGCCAGTGTGTTTTGTCCTCAAACTGTGAAATCCGTGCGCTTGGTGGTAGCTACGCGATTGGATGTTCCCAAATCACTGGAGCGTGGAGCCAGCATCTGAAAGAAGATCGTATGTTCCACATCGGCCCCCTCTCAGTGTATGACCTGGTCAGTGCTTACATTGGAATGTTTGTGAGAATTCTGTTTTGTCTTTTGCTGTCACAGCGTACGTTTATACCTTGCATAGAGTTTTTTTGCTGCTGCTGCTGCTGCTGCTGCTGCTGCTGTTGATTGCTGATTAGTATAATCAGTTAGTGTTTATTGAGGTGGAGTGTTTTGTTGTACCGTCAGTCTGTCATCAGCACACACATATGCATGCATTTTAGAGGCTTGTACTTGACTTCATCGATGATGAATGCAATACGCGTTAATGACGATGGTCATAATTAATCGCAAATATATGTGCATGCACTCACACACACGCATATACGCACACTCGTGCGTGCGTGCGTGTGCGTGTGTGTGTGTGTGTGTGTGTGTGTGTGTGTGTGTGTGTTGTTTGTGTGCGTGTGTGCGTGCGTGCGTGCGTGTGTCTGTGTCTGTGTGTCTGTTTGTGTGTGTGGTTTCCTTACAGTCACCATTGGCATACGG
>JADBJO010028315.1:0-12500 GCA_016801955.1 Conus betulinus
AGCTACATTTTGCACCTTGTTTCGCAGCTCTGTCTACTTTGTCGTTATAATAAAATGAACAATGTGACGGTATCCAGCAGAAAAGTAATTGCCGTGCCTTGTATAGAGAGAGCATGAATTAAACAGCTAATTTCAATTATCATTTCTGATCTATTCTTCAGTTTTAATGATTTCAGTGCCTGAAGCACAGACTTTGAATCAACACAAAAAAGTACTTGAAATATAGATCGTGGGAAATTTAGAAGATAATTTAACGCCATTAATATTGCAGTAAGTTCCGCAGTAAAAACCGATTTATTTTTCCCCAGTGAAAAAACATTTCTCTACTTTTAAATCAGGTATCAAATGAGCAGAGAGCCCGCATTTTTTTGAATTAATGACCCATCTGTGTATACTTTTAAATGATTTGGATATTTCTCTTCAATATGAAATTTAGCATTGCTTGCCACTATATTTATGTTGTCCTTCTTTTTTAAATCAGTGTGGTCAATATCAAATTGGGCCCTTTGAAGTTCCCACGGTGGTGTAGGGAGAAAAACGGCCTTGCAGATACAGACTTTTCGTCAACAGTAATGCCCGTGGCTTGCCTAAGCTCAGATGTATACGTTGCCAGAGTAATCTGAGAGGATAATGTTTTTGCACGTGTAGGAAAGTCGATATCTGATCTAATTTTAATTTCATTTTTTCACATCATTCTAACTGGAACGCTTCTTATCACAAATTTCGTGGCAGCCACTTCCCTCTGATCATCTAAGGGTAAAATTTGAGCTTCATTATATGTTCGAAGACAAGATGCATGGGTGGGAAGACCCATTGCAAGTTTGAGCGCTTCACATTCTATGCTTTGAAGCTTCTTTAACAGATATTTTGGTGCACTAAAACACTTCTTGCGCGTATGTTAATTTTGATCTTATTAGACATTTACATAGATAAATTAGAGTGGACGTGTGTCTTTGTCCCCATCTCTGAGTACTCACAATTTTTAGAAAATTTAAAGTTTTCCTTACTTTTGTCAGCAAATAATCTATGTGTTGATTCCAAGACGCGCGCGCGCGCGCGCGCGCGCGCGCGTGTGTGTGTGTGTGTGTGTGTGTGTGTGCGTGCGTGTGCGTGTGCGTGTGTTTGTGTGTTTTGTAATGCATGTGTGTGTGTGTGTGCGTGTGCGTGTGTGTGTGCGTGTGCGTGTGTGTGTGTGTGTGTGTGTGTGTGTGTGTGTGTGTGTGTATGCGCGTGTATGTTTGCACGTTTCTTTGTACACATAATTGTTTTGTGAATTTACGAAAACGCTAGTGCCTGTATATGTGTGTATGTATGTGCACGTGCGCGCGCGTGCAAGTTTCTTTTTGCACATTAATTTTCTGTGAATTCATGCAAATACCTGCACCTGTGCGTGTGTGTGTGTGCGAAAATATATAGACAGAAAATGTTGCTTAAAGCCCAGCCGCCGGCGTTTGTGTGTGGGTGTACATGTGTAGATGCGTGCACGCGTGTGCATTTGTGTTCATGCTTGCACGTGTATATGGATGTATGTTTCTGTGTCGCCAGGTGACAGGCACACTGGTGACCTATACAGTGGTGGTGATACAGTTTCAACAGGGTGACGTCACTACAACCTGTGACGTCAATGCCACTGCGTCACCTTGAACGCGTCAGACTGATACAATGTAGCTGATACTACTAAACCATTAACATCCTGGAGTAGCTGATACTACTAAACCATTAACATCCTACAGCCAATACCACTGACCTATCGTCAACAGAGTGTCTACACAGATAATACCACTGAGCTATCGTCAATAGAGTGTCTCCACAGCCAATACCACAGAGATATTGTCAACAGAGTGTCACCACAGCCGATACCACCAAACTATCGTCAACGGTGTTTCCACAACCAATACCACTGACCTATCAACAGTGTTTCCACAGCCAATACCACTGATCGACAATAGAGTGTTTCCACAGCCATACCGCTGAGCTATCGTCAATAGAGTGTCTCCACAGCCAATACCACTGATCGTCAACAAAGTGTCACCACAGCCAATACCGCTGATCGTCAACAGAGCGTCTCCACAGCGAATACCATTGAGATATTGTGACCGCTATGACACTGCAGCTGATAACATTGAGCAATCATCAACACTGTGATGTTGCAGTCAATGCCTCTGAGCTGTCGCAGTCAATACCCTGAGCTATTGTGAACTCTGTGACGCAGCCAACACCACTGAACTATCGAGAATACTGTGAGACTTTAGCCAACACGACTGAGCTATCATAGACACCACCTTCCTCCCCTTCCTTTCATTTGACACTGGCCAATATTAACAGAGACGTGAAGGTTCTTATACACAAAAATGTTAAATTTTCCAGTCGTAAAGCAGCAATAGGTGAGTATATATCAAAAGCAAATATCAGCGTTGACAATGATTAATGTTTGAACATGCACCTATCTTTCAAAAAGTTATTGTCCGTTTTCAAGGGGTCGAACTGCATCATAATACACTTGTACCAATGTTCCATTTCGAAAATAGATGATGAAACAAAAGTTGAACGAAAGGAGATGAAAAAATGAGTTTTGAATGTTCTTGTGGGGGGAATGTTCTTTGACATGTAAACAAAATTTGTTTACGTAACAAATAAAATGATTCTAATAAACAGGTACCATGGGACTAATGTTGCACGAAAGGAAATGGATGTGATGAACGCCCATCGTTGTACTGTTTGTAACACTTCAAACGATAGCATTACTCACGTGTTGGTACTGTACAATCAACTTTTTGACAATCCTTCCAGCACCAAGTTTCAAACTACCTTCGATTCATCTTATATGCTCTCTCTCTCTCTCTCTCTCTCTCTCTCTCTCTCTCTCTCTCTCTCGGTCGCTCGCTCGCTCTCTCTCTCTCTCATATTTTTCTTCTGTCTCTCCCTTGTTTAGTATAAACGTTTGTTGCGACTACGATCGATCTATTATTGATCTCTATTTGCTTGCTTTGCTGTGCATTGCTGTGTATTTGGTTGTATACTATCTTGAATAAAGATTTTCTTTTAAGGAGACAAAAAAACTTCAATCTATGTGCGAATGTATTTTGGATGTTGGTGTGTGCGACGAGAGAGAGAGAGAGAGAGAGAGAGAGAGAGAGAGAGAGAGAGAGAGAGAGAGAGAGAGCAGCCTGCTCGTGTTTTTTTTTGTGCACTGCGGAAAGGACCGTTCGCACCCTCTCTCTCTCTCTCTCTCTCTCTCTCTCTCTCTCTCTCTCTCTCTCTCTCTCTCTCTCTGTATCTCTCTCTCTCTCTCTCTCTGTATCTGTCTGTCTGTCTGTCTGTCTCTCTCTCTCTCTGTCTCTCTGTCTGTCTGTCTGTCTGTCTCTGTATCTGTCTGTCTGTCTGTTTCTCTCTGTATCTGTTTGTCTATCTCCCCCCCCCTCTCTCTCTCTCTCTCTCTCTCTCGCCAGTAAGTCTATCATTAGCAAATGTTCTTTTAGATGTACCTCTCCTGGTCCACATTTTTTTTTAGAGCTATAGGGACACCAGCTTTCACCCTCGTGTTCTGCACTCTGACACTTCAAATCACAGGGAAATGCCCGATCAAATCAGGCCACACTGACACTTCAGATCACCGGGAAATGCCCGATCAAGTCAGTCACACCACACTGACACTTCAGATCACAGGGAAATGCCCGATCAAGCCAGGCCACACTGACACTTCAAATCACAGGGAAATGCCCGATCAAGCCAGGCCACACTGACACTTCAAATCACAGGGAAATGCCCGATCAAGCCAGGCACACACTGACACTTCAAATCACAGGGAAATGCCCGATCAAGCCAGGCCACACTGACACTTCAAATCACAGGGAAATGCCCGATCAAGTCAGTCACACCACACTGACACTTCAAATCACAGGGAAATGCCCGATCAAGCCAGGCCACACTGACACTTCAAATCACAGGGAAATGCCCGATCAAGCCAGGCCACACTGACACTTCAAATCACAGGGAAATGCCCGATCAAGCCAGGCCACACTGACACTTCAGATCACAGGGAAATGCCCGATCAAGTCAGGCCACACTGACACTTCAGATCACAGGGAAATGCCCGATCAATTCAGGCCAGACTGACACTTCAGATCAAAGGGAAATGCCCGATCAAGCCAGGCCACACTGACACTTCAGATCACCGGGAAATGCCCGATCAAGTCAGTCACACCACACTGACACTTCAAATCACAGGGAAATGCCCGATCAAGTCAGTCAGACCACACGACACTTCAAATCACAGGGAAATGCCCGATCAAGTCAGACCACACGACACTTCAAATCACAGGGAAATGCCCGATCAAGTCAGGCCACACTGACACTTCAAATCACAGGGAAATGCCCAATCAAGTCAGGCCACACTGACACTTCAGATCACAGGGAAATGCCGATCAAGTCAGGCCACACTGGCACTTCAGATCACAGGGAAATGCCCGATCAAGTCAGCCACACTGACACTTCAAATCACAGGGAAATGCCCGATCAAGTCAGACCACACTGACACTTCAGATCACAGGGAAATGCCCGATCAAGTCAGGCCACACTGGCACTTCAGATCACAGGGAAATGCCCGATCAAGTCAGCCAGGCCACACTGATGCTGAGCACTTCCAGGTTCTCTGTTCAGGCACTCGACGAGCTTTCACATTTTCTCCATGGAAAGAAAAGACCATTCTAATACGGTCGCGTATCACAAATTTTAGAAGCACGGAACCTATCAAAGACACACGAGATTCTTTGCTTCGAAAATCACCAGGAAATGCAGTAGAACTTCTGAGCTCTGTGGGAACACTGATTCGGGAGCCACAGAGACCAGGTGAAATGGATTGATTGGTCGCAGTCTTGAGGTGGACAGTGCTCAGAAAGTTCACCTGATCAGGTAGTCTGGTCAGAACGATACAGCTTTTGATAATTGATAAACATGGGGTGGACAAATCCAGTCCTGGTGTCTGTAAATACTCTGCACAACAACACTTTTCTTTTCATCTGAAAACCGAACATACTGGCCACTCTGTGGAGATTTCCATTTTCACCCTCGCGGTTAACAGTATTAAGAGCAGGGTAAATTCTTGCTAATCAGCATGGCATTTTTAATGATATTGAGTGATACACTCAACCTTTTGCTAATTTTGCAGGATGCTGTGATAGTATGCAGTTGAAAGAAACTGATCAACTTTAGCATATAAACAGACTAGTTTAACTATTTCAAAAATGGAACTTTGTTTTAAATGTACTTGACAGTGTTGTAAAGCTGCAATACGTAATTACTGGTGGATGAGGAACATATTATTTCAAGAATAATGATTATAGTCCTGTACTGAGGCTGAGAGAGAGAGAGAGAGAGAGAGAGAGAGAGAGAGAGAGAGAGAGAGAGAGAGAGAGAGAGAGAGATTTTCCCATTAAAAGAAAGTTGGGTTCATTAAACAAACTATAATCTTAACAGCACCCACTGTAGTCTTTTTGGTGTACTTTTCCTACTTACCGACTGACGAAGACAGATCAATACACTGCAATTCTCCACTGTAGTCTTTTTGGGGTACTTTTCCTACTTACCGACTGACGAAGACAGATCAATGCGCTGCAATTCTCCACTGTAGTCATTTTGGTGTACTTTTTCCTACTTACCGACTGACGAAGACAGATCAATGCGCTGCAATTCTCTCTGCCGTCCCAGAGACCGATTAACAGCAGAAAACAAGACACAGACGCATTTTATTTGCATATCTTTGAACAGGCTTCTTAAACACATTGACCATGACAGTACTGTCATACTATCTAGAACAAGGTCCAAACGTTTCTTTACACAGTTTGTGGAAACTGAATTTCTTCTGCTCCTGATGAAACAGTCTGAATAGGTCAGAGGGACATCACCATAGCATTCGTTAATTCTCATATGTAGGGCCTACAACTTGGTATGCTTGAATATGAAGTACGAATTATGATCCCCATAATTGAAGGTAGATGGGATTCGAGCCTGGAGATGACCATTGAAGGCTTCAATAGTAAATTCTGTCACAGCTGGATTATCCAAGCATGCAGCCAGCCACATCCCCATAGACACGTTTTCTGTTTTAGTGCCATGGGTGTAACATCTGTCTGCAGTGCTCTGGTGTGACAAACCATGGATTTTGGTCTCCTGAGAGGCAGACTTTACACTGTATTGGGCTGGTCAATCTGTGATGTATTTTGTATTCAGTTTGCACGTGTGACTGTGCTCATCATTTTAGCGTTATTATAATAGAATCGTGCACTACAGTTTGCTGCCTGTAACCCTCTTGTTTGCTCCATCACTGCCACTGATCAACAGGCAGAAGGTGATGCAAAACGCACAAATCACCACACTGATAACCATGAAGCCTGTTATATTTTAAGCCACGTATAGTAAACTTTTTCGCTGCTGATGACGAGCTCCCGTCATGTGAATACCTACTTCAAGGGAACTTGAGCAAAAATGGTAATAAAAACAACATAAACAGGCACATGAAAGATCATGTCTACCATACGTGATGCTTTACTTACATGGACGAACTGGGGGAAAAGCAAAGAGAAACAACAATGAGTACGAAATCTATAACAACAAACAAACAAACCAACCAAAAAAAAACCAACCTCAAAGCCCCACACACTCAGAAAAAAAAAAAGGGGTAAATGATTGCACACACACACACACACACACACACACACACACACACACACACACACACAGAGAGTTTCATTTCCAGTTTCAGATTCATCAAGGAGGCGTCACAGGCGTGCGGACTAGTCCATATACGCTACGACACATCCCGCTAAGTTTTGAGACCACACTGCGGATGATTTCAAGCTGAAGGATAACGAATTAATGACTAAGATGAGGAAATTAAAGAAGAGGATCTGGTGGCCGCGACTTAATACATGTCTGTCCTTCACATTAACCCAACGTGCTGATCAGACCTTGAGTACCTAACTTACATTGGTTGTGCCATTATTATTATTATTATTGTATGTGTGTGTGGAGAGATGCGTCTATGAAGAGGATGAACTCGACTGTGTGATTTCAATCTCCCCCAACTGACTGTTGAATGGTGTCTTAGCTTGATTCGCTACTAGTGTCTGACCAGCAACAGTAAAGCTGTAAAAACGCGCAAAGTGAAAAGCATGAAGCACCACCTTTTCTCCACCCTCTCACTTCTCCAACGTCCAGGAGTCCGCCAGTCACGTGGTACTGGGTGACTCACCAATCACGTTCCATCAGAAGTACCCGTCCTCTCTGTGATCCTTCTGTCTTTCTTGGCTGCCAATCAGTGGAACTCCACCCTCGTGGTCTCCCCTTCCTCTGTCCCCACTACGAAAGTCGGGGGAGACTGTCCATTGTTCGCGTGCAGCATTTTCTTGGCGAGGAGCTGATCAGGTTCAGTTGGCGTATATAATGCCTTGTACAACTCCTCCCTTCGTTGACACCTGTCAGGGTGACTAGCTGTGTCAGTCATGGCAGAAAGCTTTCTTTGACAACCAGCCAGTCAGCTTCAGTCTGTGAGAGATTTTGCTTCAAATCGACAAAGCGCTCGTGTGTGTGTGTGTGTGTGTGTGTGGGTGGGTGGGTGGGTGGGGGGGGGGGGGGGGCTGGGGGCTTGAGGGCTGATGTATTTACAAATACATATACTAACACTGGTTTTTATGTAACGATTTATGATGTCTCTTTGTAATGTCATATGTACTTGTAGAATGATGTGGAGCAGAAGAAAAAATTCCGATGGACAATAAAGTTGATTGAATGGAATTGAATTGAACGAGAGGAGTGTCGTCAGCATGCAGTGAAATTGATGAGTCTTGACGACATACATATTTTACAGATTCGAAAAACCTCTTGAGAAGCTGGAGGACGCGTGGGGTGTGTGGAGTGGTATGAGGGGGTGGGGGATGGGGGGGGGGGGGGGGGGACCACGTCTCGTTGTGACCAGATCAAAGGACAAGATCACAAGGACATTTGGTCACAGCGACGACACGTGGTCACAACGGCACATGGTCACAAAGGCACTTGGTCACGACACTTGGTCGCGACACGTGGTCACAACGACACGTGGTCACAACGACACGTGGTCACAACGACACGTGGTCACAACACGTGGTCACAACGACACGTGGTCACAACGACACGTGGTCACAGCACGTGGACCCAACATGTGGTCACAACGACACTTGGTCACAACGACACGTGGTCACAACGACACGTGGTCACAGCACGTGGACCCAACATGTGGTCACAACGACACTTGGTCACAACGACACGTGGTCACAACAACACGTGGTCACAACGACACGTGGTCACAACACGTGGTCACAACATGTGGTCACAAAGACACTTAGTCACATCAACACGGCCCCATTTCTGAAACCAAAACGGCGCCATCTGCTAATAGTAGGATAAATGATTTTGACACATCATCTGGAGAGAGAGAGAGAGAGAGAGAGAGAGAGAGAGAGAGAGAGAGAGAGAGAGTGAGAGAGAGAGAGAGGGGGGGGGGGGGGGGGGGCGCACACTAAAATAGACACCAAGTACAGCCGGTAGTCTCCAGCAACTTTGTGATCTGTTGAACGTTGACTTTTGACCCCTAAAAACAAGACGGAGTCAAATATATGAATGGATCATCGCATCGGAAAGCAGCAGCACACACACACACACACACACACACACACACACACACACAACAGCGCGCACGCACGCGTTAGCGGCGGACGATTCATACAGTTTGTCTGTGTGTGTGTGTGTGTGTGTGTGTGTGTGTGTGTGTGTGTGTGTGTGTGTGTGTGTGAGGAGAGAGAGAGAGAGAGAGAGAGAGAGAGAGAGAGAGAGAGAGAGAGATAACGACAACGATAATGATAATGATAATGATAACGATATTGTAATAAAAAAAAGGCCACCCATTTGAAGGGGAAATATGCAAAGCTAAATGAGAACTTTTCACGCACTTTGGTGTACTAATTCAATATAAACATATGCCTTGTGTTTATATGAGTTACAATATCATCATATTATAGTGCTCCGCCGTTTAAACGACTTATGCAGATGTACAGAAAAATAATTCATAACAACTTCATTTCTCGACGACAAAAGTAAGACTAAACTAAATCATGATGGTCTGCTATAATACTTGGCAGGGATATATTTTACTCTCAAATCATTTAGTGCTGGGCAACACAAAGCAAAGTGGACTTCATCCTCTACACTGGATCCACACATCTCAGCTCCATACTGAACTATTGGCTGAACTTGTGCATCAAACAACTTGAAAAATGACTCAGCTGAACAGTTTTCAAACTTGTTCAAAACATTTAACACACTTATAATGACGCGTTTTTTTCTCTGCCCACAAGGTCTTGACATGCAAAAGTAAAGCTGAGCTTCGTGGAAAAATAAATACCCAAATACTTATATGCGTTTACAACTGATATTTTTGAGTGCCATAACCCATCTCTCACATGCAGCCAAATAGCCATCTTTACGGAAAACTAAAACACTCGTTTTGTTCATATTTACCTTAAGATCAAGTCTTTGCACAGCAGAGTGTAAACTATTCAGTTGAGTTTGTAAAACATATAACAGTTTTCAGATAACAATACAATATCGTCGGCAAACAGCAAAGTGAATAACTGAATCAAATTAAAAGTAACACCATGCCTGCCCTTTTCAATAATTTCGAGAGCTAATTCATACATAAACAACGAAAACAACACAGGACTACAAACTTCCCCTTGTTTAACCCTTTGCGTACACATAATAAAATCACTGAACCTAGCCCCACTCTTAATTTTGACTTTCACTTTTTTCATACATATTTCTCACACAACTATAAAGTCTACCCTTTATGCCATTAAAAAAAAAGAATTGGCCATAACAGTTTCCTTGAAATCGAATCAAATGCTTTCTAGAAATCAACAAAAGCAACATATACTTTTCTGTTATTAGCAAACTGTCCCTGAACCGCCGCCAGCAGAGTAAACATATAGTCTATTGTGCTATAATCCTTTTTGAAGCCAGCTTGAATTTCTCCTGTAATATTGTTTAGTTCTACCTACTCTGCTTCTCTTTTATTGATTACAGAACCCTACAGTTTACTGTCTATATAACATAATGAGATACCCCTGTAATTGTTTGGATCATTTATATCTCCCTTTTTGTACAAAGGAAGAATGGTCGACTCAGCCCAGCTTTCAGGATAGATCCCCTTATCAACAAAACATTAAATAATTTTACGAGAAAATGTATAGCATTGTCCCCTAAATGTTTGAAAAAAAAAAACTCACCTATAAGTCCATCAGACCCTGCAGCTTTCCAGTTTTTAACTTTTTTTTTTTTTCAGATAATACCTCGTGTTTTGTGATGGACCGATCTAAATAATTAGTATACTCGTCATCTTCTGATGACTGACCGGCATAAACAATAGAATTAACAGTGATATCTTTTTAGAAAATATTCTTAAAGTCATCATGCCATTCATGTATTGTGATATAATTCTGATTCTGCGTACTCTTTTTTTTTTTTTTTTAATGCAAATTTAACATTTTCCCAAAATTCCTGCTGTTTCTTGACAGAATTAGGAACTTTTTGAAACATGATGAATCGTTATATGACTTTTTTCTTTCTATCTAATAAATTCTTGTATTCTCTTCTGCGGACGCAGTATACATGACGGTCAGTAATATCTAATGTTCTGATACATGTTCTCAATAACTTTCTTACATTTTGTCTTGTAGTTTTACATTCTGACTCAAACCATTTACTCTGTTGTCTTGTAAACCGACAGAAATTTTATGTTTCATAGAATCTACAGCACACTTTACAGCATCGTTAAATAATTTGAATGCTACATGCGCATTCACATCTAACATGATCTCTGACGCATTCAACAATCGCTCATGGACATAATCTGAATTAATTGCAGTACAAAAAATCAGTCACATGCTAATTTTTCCACATGTTCTCTCTTATTAGGATATCCATGTTCAGATATGCCTTTTACATTCATTCTGAATTCTAACGGCATGTGATCAGATTCGATCCGTTCACTCACACAAAATGCACAGGAAGTATTCACATATGAAAAAAAAAAAATCGCATGATGCAACAAACTAATCGTTCACACTGCTGCCAGAGTCACAAATATATGTACATAACCCCCCCTTTTTTTTTATCGCCATTACATACACCGTTGAATAGGAATAACCCCAAAGCTACACACATATTCAACAAACATTTACTATACACATTCATACCCTTATCTTTTGAGCATCGTTTGATTTTGACTTGATGAAATTTATCAAACCATGAAAACTGTGCAAACTCATCAGTAATATCCACAGAAACATCAGCTGTTCTTCCACTGAAATCACCACACATCAGAACTGACATATCATCATGTAAACTAAACGCTTCAATCAAACTATCTTCAATCTGACTAATTCGATTACCAATATTAAAAAAGCAAAGTATGGTGATCCTTCTGAAGGAACATAGCAACATACATACAAAACATTGTTTGGCAATGGAACAACTTTTTATCGATGATAAACATCAAAACATTATCAAAATTTGAATCGAGTTTCTTCACGTATGTTAAAAGTTTATTTCTAATCAAACATATTACACCACCTGATCTTCTTCCACGTTCTGTAAATTTAAGAGCAGGTTTGATGAAGACAGTGTGTTCAGGAAAAACTGTAGACTGAAATTCTTCAAGAAAAGTTTCCAATAAGCAAACAAAATCAAAAGGCGACACATAGTTGATAAAATGATGGTCGCAAATCTTAGAAAAGAAACCGCTAACGTTCCAATGCAAGAATGAATATTTTCTGCGATTGACAGACATGTTCGAGAAGCCGTTATCTTGACTGCGTGCACTTGGGACACCACTGTACGAACACATTTTTTTTTTTACTGCAATGCTTACATATAAACATATTATTTAAGGGTGCGCTTGCAGTGACAACGGCAGCGCAGTCACGTGACGACCTGCCTGACATACGGGTAGGCGAACGCACAGTGTCAGTTTGCCGACTGCACTTTCACGTGCAGAACCGCGTTCAGCCAACTCCGTCCCCACAGCCGGTGTTAACCTTACACTTTCTGCCCTCGAATTTTTACCCAGCTTGTTGGGGTGACACACTGCAGCTTGTTGGGGTGGCACACCGCAGCTTGTTGGGGTGACACACTGCAGCTTGTTGGGGTGACACACTGCAGCTTGTTGGGGTGACACACTGCAGCTTGTTGGGGTGACACACTGCAGCTTGTTGGGGTGACACACTGCAGCTTGTTGGGGTGGCACACTACACTGTGTCCAGAACTATTGTGAGGCCGGCCGTATCCCTGTGGCGATTCAACTATCTTGTTATTATCACCAAGAATAAACCTCTTGCCATCAATGAGCAGATGACCGTAAATCATTATGGCTCTTTTCTGTTGCTTCCTGGCTTCATTCAGATGAGGGGAAA
>JADBJO010028315.1:17500-20279 GCA_016801955.1 Conus betulinus
ATTATCAGTTGGTGTGCAGATTGATACAATGATTCAAGAAAGACGGGAAATACCTGCCTATCATTGTTAAGCCATGTAATGCGTTCAGTCTTGAAACGACATGTTTGAAGAAAATCGGTACTACGCCGTAACTTGACGTAAATAAAATCGGAAGGCTGAAAAAAAAAACTTGTAAAAATGTGTATTGCATAGAACTTTACAGGGTGCATGTGCAGTAATCACAATGTAAGTATACAGCGATGCAGCGCCTGCTGTGGCCGATTTTCTGACAGTTCCCGGAATCTTGAAGATTGTAGGAGTCTGGAAAATGTCAGACTTCAAGAGTTTATGGGAGAAACAGGAAGGCAATATGGGATTAATTACTCTGGACAAAGCACGGTGCTTGAGAACTTCTGATTCGCTTTTGTATAGCAAAGATACTTTCTTAAAATGCTGTTAAGGTAATAACAGAAGTGTCGACTTCTGTTGCCTGAAGTAGGTCTGAAATTAGTTTTCCTATTGTATCTGATACACCTTTTCCCCCAAAATACAGTCGGTCCCACTCCATGGGCAGCTGTGTGCATTTGTATTCAGGTTTTAATTTCTTTGGCGTGTTTTATGGATTTCAAATAAGTGGTGGAAGTATGTGTCCAAACTAAACAGATGAAGGGGTTTTGTTGAATGTCGTAGACACCAGAGACTATCATACTTGATTTTGATGGCAAAAGACTTGCGTCGTTAAAATTCAAAATCGTAGAATGCACTACAAAAAAAAGATAACTGCGTTTGTTGAAGGCAGATTGTTAAAAAATCTGAAATTTTTGAAAAAAAATTGATTTGTGATTGGGCTATATATCTTTATGATTTACTTTTTTTTCACAATCTCTGTTCGTTTTTCATCTCTGTCTCTCCGTCTTTGTCCCTCCCTCCATCCCACCCCTCTCTCTCTCTCTCTCTCTCTCTCTCTCTCTCTCTCTCTCTCTGTCCTTTATCCTTTATCTCTCTCGCTCCAGTTTCCCTTTGCATAGATGTATAGATTGAACACGGGTGTATCTAACCTTCGAGCAAATACGCTGTCTGTACTGTGAAAAAGATGTTTCAAGTGCCGTGTGGCTCCCAAGCAATGTTCAACCTCTTACGATTTATATGTACGGTCCCAAGTGACGGGCAGTGCGGTCACACTCTGTACATTAGAAGCAAAAAAAATTATGAGAATGCATCGATCGATTCTCCAGTACAACCTTCTAAATCAGAAAACAGTTGGCAGTTTCCAGTCTCGTGTGACGTGTTGGTCTGCCTCGGACTAAAACCATTCCAGGTTCCCAGAGTCGCTGTTCATTTTTTTTTTTCCGCATTCCGTTTTGGCTCTTTACATTTTCGAGCCCTTCTCATAATCTTAAATTATATTTCGATTTCAAACCATGATTTGCGCCGTTTGTGCATGATGCACCACCGTGACTCCTCATCTGTTTTCCACATTGTCCTGTCTTGTCTTCTCTTTGTCTTTGTGGTTGTTGTTGCCATTCCCACTTTTTTATGTCTTATCCTCTCTCAGTGGTATTCCCACGCTGCTCATTCCAGCAATCTCATTCACTGATACACTGTCTCGTCCTGTTGCAGTGCCGGCAGTGGCAGTCTACAACTTCTCTTCTGCGGCGTTCAGCAAGGGTGGACGCTGCTGACGCGCATTCAGAATTTTTTCGAGGAAAATGTTCAAGGGTCTGTTTGCTATTATTGTCTGTCAAATGCACTTTACTTCACGTTTTGTTCAGTGCGTTCAATTTTACTTCACCTTGCCATAAACTAAAACATTGCTTAATTGTGAAGATCAGATGTTTGAGGTATGGTTTACATCATCAGGACCAAAGATTTTCCAGCATCTATGGCTGCGGAAAACGGGAGACCAGGACGAGCAAACTTGGGGGAACGCAGCTAAGTAGTCTTCTATCTTATTCATCTCATCCTTTCTTTCTTCCTTTGTGTTTTTTTTTTTTTCCGGTGTAGTGTGCCTGTTCTTTCACAGCTGAGTGGGCTGATGTGGGCCTATATTCTTGAATAAAGTTTGGTACCTGGTATTGGTTTGTTCTGTCAGATTATATTATTGTCGTCATTACATAGCACCTATCCTCGATCAGAAATCAAAGCTCTAAGCGCTTTACAGTCCACACACACACTTTACACAAGGGGCTTCCTACCTAGGTGGAGCCGAATGAAGAGCCGCCTGCTGATGCAGATCATTCGTTTTCCGTCATTCAGGTGAAGATCAGTCCCTCAGACTTTTTTTTTTCTTACAAGGCTGTCTTTTCATCCCACAGAGTTCCATGTCCACTTTCAATGAGAACTGGTGCCTGCCCTCCCTCCCCCCTCCACGGGGCTTTGTGCCCTCTATGAGGCTTAATTAGTGACTCTTTTCCCCCACGGGATTTTGTGTCCTCTGTGAGGCTTAATTAGTGACTCTTTTCCCCCCACGGGGCTTCGTGTCCTCTATGAGGGATTTTGTGTTAATTAGTGACTCTTTCCACCCACCACGGGGCTTTTGTGTCCTTTTTGTGTTTTCTGTCCACTCTCTACCCCCTCCCCTGGCTTTCGTGTCCCTTTGTCATGAGACTTGGTGAGCCTGTCCCCCGCACCCTCCCTCTCCCTCCCTTCCCGAGGGTTTCGTACGCTCACGCTGTACATTTCGGCGTCTCTGAAACCCCAGAGTGTCGTGTGCTCTTCCTGTAAGGTTCGGTTCTCTCTTCTAATCCCCCCCCCCCCCCCCTCACCTCCCCCCCCCCCCCCCCCCCCCCCCCCCCAGGTT